>SJYQ01104307.1:147098-167596 GCA_006410935.1 Redunca redunca
TGACCCCCACCTTGGGGTGTCCTGTGACACTCAGCACATCTCCACACGGATGACCCCCACCTTGGGGTGTCCTGTGACACTCAGCACATCTCCACAGGATGACCCCCACCTTGGGGTGTCCTGTGACACTCAGCACATCTCCACACGGATGACCCCCACCTTGGGGTGTCCTGTGACACTCAGCACATCTCCACACGGATGACCCCCAACTTGGGAGTCACGCCCGCTGTTGTCACATGGAGTGTTCCAGAAAATGCCTGTTCAGCCAGCTTGGCTGAAGTGTTAAGACTATGTCTGTGCTGCTCGCTCTATTGAGAGATGCATTGAACTTTCGGCGTGTAACTGTGCGACTGTCTCTCTCCACAGCTCAATCTGTTTTTGATTCCTGTCTGTTGCAGCTCTGTTATTAGACACATAAACATTTCACATGGTTGCGACCTTTTCGTGAATTGATTTCTTAAACACTGTGAAATGCCTCTCCTATTCCTAATGGAATTATTTGCTCTGAAATGTACTTTTCCTGACGTCAGCATGCTCTCTCATCTTTCTCTGGATCAATGTCAGTGTGAACTCTTTTCCATCCTTTCAGTTCAGTTCAGTTCAGTCCCTCAGCCGTGTCTGACTCTTTGTGACCCCGTGGCCTGCAGCACACCAAGCTTCCCTGTCCATCACCATCTCCCAGAGCTTGTTCAAACTCATGTCCATCGAGTCGGTGATGCCATCTCATCCTCTGTCGTCCCCTTCTTCTCGTGCCTTCAGTCTTGAATAGCATCAGGTTTTTTTCCAGTGAGTCAGTTCTTCGCATCAGGCCAAAGTATTGGAGCTTCAACTTCAGTATCAGCCCTTCCAATGGATATTCAGGACTGATTTCCTGCAGGGCTGACTGGCTTGATGCCCTTATAACTGAATCACTTTGCTGTATACCTGAAACTAACAGCAGTGTAAATCAACTATATTTCAATTAAACTTTTTAAAAAAATAAAAACATATTCCTCCAGGACCCTAAAGGGCTCGCTTCTCTTCACCAGACCTCCACTAAAGTGGGGCCCTCTAGAGGAGCCTTCAAAATGACACCCCCACTACTCGCCCTGGTATTAATTGCTGCATTTTCCCCTGGAGCATGCTTCTCTGTATGAGATATACTTGCGATTCTTGCTCAGGGTCTGCACCCCCAGCTAGAATGTGATTCCACGCAGTGCAGGGCTTGCCCTGGTTAACGCTGAAGCGCAGGGCAGGCCAGCGCCTGGGGCTGCATCCTGCTCACCGTGAGTGAGGAGGGAGTCTTCGAGGCTTGAGGAAACAGAGTACTTCTGTTCCTTCCTGGTGAATTACAAGGTGATTCTAAAAAAACAGATTTTTAAAAAGTGTGACTCAGCAACTATTACTGAGAGCGTAACAGGCAGGAAGGCCAGGGGTCTCCTGGAAATAGGCTGCCAGTGTCTTAAAATTCTGTGTTGCTATGACGACACCTGGTTCCACCTGAACTTTTTCCTCAAACCTTGAGCTAACCAAATGTCTTCTTCTTATGGAAATATTTTTCTTAAGCTATGTAAATGAAACTATGTATTTGCTTTAAAGTTTGCCTTTCTTCAAAATGGTTCCACCTAGGGACTTTTTTTCTTTTCTCAAACCTTGGGCTAACAATAGCGCAACAAACCAATATTCATATCAATTGTTTTATGGCTGGGGCATGACACACCTCGTGCCATCCTACCTCAAAAATGCATATTTTGGAGAGGCACCTGGTGAACTTCAGCCTTCAGGTGTCTCTCTTATCTCCAACCCCTTCTGACATCTGTGTCAGAAGCTTTCTCTCTTTTTCACTTTAATAAAAGTCTGCACCACAAACGCTCTTGAGTGATCAAGCCTGGTCCCTGGTCCCAAAGCTAAATCTTCTTCGGAGATCATGAATCCCACACTGTTCACCGTAAGCTCTCATTACCTGCAGATACATTGCAGCCGATTTGTAAAGTATTGGTCATGACATTTCCATGATGCTACAGACACTCGCTAAGCACCCCTCCAGTCACACGCACACACTGTGATCTTCACTCTATGTCAGACTCCAGGTCTTTGGAGCTTAGCTCCATCCATGGTTGAAATGGTACCCATGACGCATTTCTTAAAAAATATTTTTTAAAAGTTTATTTGGCTGTGCTGGGTCTTAGTTGCAGCATGTGGGATCTAGTTCCCTGACCAGGGCTCAAACCTGGGCCCCCTGCATTGGAAATGAAAGTCTTAGCCACTGGACTGCCCGGGAAGTCCCCCACAATGCATTCCTTCATTTCCTCAAGACTTTGGGAAGGGGCAACACAAATATAAATTTCTTGATGTATCTTTATCAAAAGTCACTTGGTGGGCTGTCTGTGGATTTGAAAGGCCACTTGTGGGCTGAACTATGTCCCCCCGAAAGATATGTTGACGTCCTGACCCCTGGAACCTCATGTGACCATATTCGGATATAGGGTCTTTGCAGATGTGATCAGTTGAGGTGAGGTCATTCTGGATTAGCGTGGGCCCTAAATCCCAGTGCCTGGTGTCCTTATGAGAAGAGGGAACTTTGGACCCAGACACACAGACACACACCGGACGAATGCCATGTGACCCTGGAGGCAGAGACTGGAACAATGTGTCTGTAAGCCAAGGGTTGCTGGCCACCACCAAGAGCCAGGAGGGGCCTGGAGCAGATGCTCCCGAATCTCCAGAGGGAACCAACCTGCCCACACCTGGATTTGGATTCTAGACTTCAGAACCGGGTGAGAGCACATTTCTCTTGTCGTAACCGCCCAGAGCGTGGTGATTTACTACAGCAGCCCTAGGGAAACGAGTGCACCACTGTTCCAGACACAGCTTCTTCATCTGACCAGAACACCGCATCCTGCATCGCAGAAGCTTCGAGACTGTCGGGTGGAAGGAAGCTAGGCACTCATCTTCAGAAAATGAAGCTGTCTGAGACTTCCGGTGGCCGTGGGGCAGATCACCCCACTGCAAGCCTGTCCCCGTGTCCTCTGCAAAGCAGAGTGAGCTGAAGACCTCGGTGTCTGACGTGCCACAGGCCTCCCTGCCTGCTCGCTCAGGCGTGTCCAATTCTTTGCGACCCCATGGACTGTAGCCCACCATGCTCCTCTGTCCATGGGATTCTCCAGGCAAAAATACCTGAGTGGGTCACCATTTCCGTCTCCGGGGGATCTTCCTGACCCAGGGATTGAACCCCCGTCTCCTGCATGCAGGCGATTCTTTACCGCGGAGTTGAAGCCCATTGTGGCACGACGACGTGACCTTCCGGCAGCTCCCTTAGGAGTGCCTTCGCAACATGCTGCTGTCAGCATCTCTGTGCTGCGGCAGCTGGTTCACCTGGATACTGACTTGGATGCACTCTTGTCACTAAGTGGGGCCTGCAGAGGCAGCTTTGTCCTCCGGGCCTCTGATGCCTGCAGCAGACGTTGCAGGTGAGGCGGCACGAGCCCACCTTCCGACCCTCGTGAAGAGTTTCCTGGGCCACGAGCGAGGGACGCTGGCACCAGGCTACGTCTCTTGTCGGTTTCCTGGGATTTCCTTCCTGGAAGGTGATTCATGCTTCCTCAGACACAAGCTCCTGCTCTGCCCTCTTTCTGTTCTATCCGTTTGTGTCAGCAGTAAATATTAGGACCAGGTAGCAATTTGTTTTTTTTTTTTTTCTCATTTTTAATTTTATATTGGAGTATAGCTGATTTACTGTGTTGTGGTATTTCAGGTGTACAGCAAAAGGATTCAGTTATATCTATTCTTATTCAGATTTCTTCCCATGTAGGTTATTACAGAATATTGGGTGGAGCTCCCTATGCTATACAGTCAGTCTTTACATTTTAATTAAACTTTTTATTTTGTATTGGAGTATAGCCCAATAGGTAGGTCCTTGTTGATTATTTTACATATAGTGGTGTGTGAATGTTAATCCCAAACTCTTAATTCATCCCTCCCCACTCCTTTCCACTTTGGTAACCACTGTAAGTTTGTTTCCTATGCTTGTGAGTCTCTGTGTGTCTTGTAAATGCGTTCATTTGTACCAATTTTTATTTATTTATTTTTTCTTTATCTTTTTTTTAAATTTTTTTATTTTTTTTATTTTTTTTACATGTTTCAATGCCATTCTCCCATCTCATCCCACCCTCTCCCTCTCTCTCTCCCCCAGAGTCCAAAAGTTCACTCTATAGATCTGAGTCTCTTTTGTTGTCTCGCATACAGGGTCATCATCCCCATCTTTCTAAATTCCATATATATGCGTTAGTATACTGTATTGGTGTTTTTCTTTCTGGCTTGCTTCACTCTGTATAATCGGCTCCAGTTCCATCCATCTCCTTAGAACTGATTCAAATGTATTCTTTTTAATGGCTGAGTAATACTCCATTGTGTATATGTACCACAGCTTTCTTATCCATTCATCTGCTGATGGACATCTAGGTTGTTTCCATGTTCTGGCTATTATAAACAGTGCTGTGACGAACATTGGGGTACATGTGTCTCTTTCTATTCTGGTCTCTGTGTGTCTTGTAAATTCGTTCATTTGTACCAATTTTTAAAAATAACTTTATTCATTTATGTTTGAATCTCACTGCTGCGCACAGGCTTTCTCGTGCTGCGGCTGGGGGCTCCTCTCTAGTTCCGGTGCCCAGGGTTCTCACTGTGCTGGGTCCCCTTTTGTGGAGCACGGGCCTAGGACGCGCGCGCTTCAGTAGGTGTGGTCCCTGGACGCCAGTGCACACGCTCAGCACTTACAGCACATGGGCTTGGCTGTTCCGAGGCATGTAGGACCTTCCAGGATCAGGGATCGAACCCACGTCTCCTGCCTTGACGAGCAGATTTTTTTTTTACCACTGAGCCACCAGGGAAACCCCTCCCAATTTTTAAATCCCTCACATAAGTGATCTCATATGATCTTTGTCTTTCTCTGTCCGACTTCCGACTTGCTTCACTCAGTACAGTCGTTGCTATGTCCACCCGTATGCCAATGGCATTCCTTCATTCTGTTTTTACGCCCGAGTGCCATGCCACTGTACACGTGCGCCACTGCTTCTTTGTCTATTTCTCTGTCGTGGGCATTTAGGTTGGTTCCAGACCAGCTTCTTGTCTATTTCTCTGTCGTGGGCATTTAGGTTGGTTCCAGACCAGCTTCTTGCCTAGTTCTCTGTCGTGGGCATTTAGGTTGGTTCCATGTCTGGGCTGTTGTAAACAGTGCTGCATTGAACACTGGGTGTGTGTATCTTTCTGAAGCATCGTTTTCTCCAGATACATACCCAGGAGTGGGATTGCTGGGTCATATGGTAGCTGTATTTTTAGTTTTTTATTGAGCCCAGGGGGAGGCTGATGAAATGGTCTCCACACTGTAGTCACAGAACCCAGTGGAGCAGACTGCAGCACACAGGCCCAGGGAGAGCATGGGTAACCGTTCCAATCACAGGAGGCGGGGCTGTACTGCACGGACAGATGACTCACGAATCTCAGTGGCCAGAACAGTAAAGGCTCCTTTCTTGTCCCAGATATGTGTCCACCGGGGGTTGGCTGTAACCTTGCCCCGTGTGATCTTCTGAGATCCAGGCTGATGGAACAGCGTCTATCTGGGGCACTGTCTGTGGTGTGGCCAGTCCTGGCTGCTGTAACAGAATACACCGACTGGGGGCTTAATCAACAAACGTTTATTTTTCACAGTTCTGGAGGCTGGGAGTCTGGGTTTGGGGGTGCAGCATGCTTGGGTTCTGGCAAGGACTGTCTTCCTGGTTTACGGATGGCTACCTTCTTGCTGTGTCCTTACATAGCAAAGAGAGAAATCATCTTTGTAGTGTTTTTTTGTTTTTTGTTTTGCCACATGGCTTGTGGGGTCTTAGTTCCCCAACCGGGGATGGAACCTGGGTCACAGCAGTGAGAGCACTGAGCCCTAACCACTAGATCACCAGGCAATTCCCTCTAGTGTTTGTTTATAAGGGCCCTAATCTCACTCATGAGGAATTCACTCTCATGAACTAATTCCCTCCCAAAGGCCTCCTGTCCAAATACCATCAGCTTGAGGGCTGGGGCTTCAGCATGTCCCCTGGGGCAGGGGACACAAACAGTCAGGCCAGAGCACCTGCTTTATGCCAGAAGGAATGAACTGTGGAGAGAACCACATGCTGGCTCTTAGGTTTCTGCTCAGAAATGACACGTGTCACTTCCTCTCATATTTCATTGGTCGAAGCAAGTCACATGGCCAAGCGTGATGTCACCAGACCAGGATGTGTAAACTCACAGGGAGGGGAAATGACATGCTGCAGTAAGCAGTGAAATGCGAAGGCAAAAGGCGTTCCTAAGACAATGGAGTTGAATTTGTTTGGAAGACTGGATAACAGCAAGTCCCTAAAAATACTGTTGAATTATATTCAACTCAGATACGTGAAGACACTGGCGAAATCATGAACATCTAGGATTCTGTGTGTCAGCTGCTAACGCAGTGCCTTTCAGCTCTCACATGGAAGAAACCAAGAAATTATACACAATCTATCACAGGTGTGGACTGTGCGTGGAAGACAGGGAGGCATTTGATTGGCGTCTTCCCCAAACCAAAGGCTCCGGGCTTCACTTAAAAGCCGTGGTGGACTCATTCAGTGTTCAGGCCAGGGAACAACCCACTCCACATATTTTAAGTAGAAAGGGTTTTTGTAGAGGGAGTTGAGTGCTTACAAAAAGGCACAGACCTCAGGGGCTGATCCAGACCTGTGCTTTATGGCCCTACCATTACAGCAGCCACCCAGAAGTCAGAGCTTGTTCCTGTCTGGTCACCCACGCCAGGAAGCAGGTGACCGGGCAGCGGACCTTAGGTCCAGCTACTGCCGACACACATGTCTGCCAGAGTCTGCTTGGCCCCCACTGCCCTCATCTTCTTGGAAAGATTACCCCCAAGGCTTGCATGGATATGTTTAATTGTTAAAACCTTATGTCCAATGGAATCCTAGCTGCAAGAGAGTCTGGGAAATGCAGGCTCTTTATTTTTTTAGTGTTCCTACCTCTGCAAATAGATAATGAGTTAAATGAGGGTTGAAAGAAGCTATGTATCCAGTAAAATTGGCAAATACATGAATATACTTTTATACATATATATTTTTTCTTTTATAGAGTTTAAATTAAAATAAGTTGTTTAAGGGTGCAGACACTCCAACGATAAAATGTTATGATTCCTGGCTTTCACCAGTTTCTTCTTCTTGAAGAACAAGACCCCAGTGCATCAGGTGATGAGGCATTAACATAATTTAAAATATACAAAAAGCTTGCTGGGTAATGGGGTGCCCTCAGGAGAAGTGCTGGGAAGGGAGAGCTGGCTGACTGCAGAGAGAGTGGATTTGACCCAGGGAACTCTGCTGATATTGGAAACCTTGAACTACTACTTAATGATAAAGATAATCAAAGCAGGTAGCTCTATATCTCTTCCTAATTATAAAGGAGCTTTTTTTTTTTTTAAGAGCAGATGCCAACAGCTCTCTTCCAGGGGCAGTGCCTTCTCGTCAGTTTGGTGACAGAAAGTGCCCCCTGGGTGCACCTTGCTCAGAGTAGGAGCCCCACCACATGCCCTGGAAGCCCCAGGTTTCGTATCTCCAGCCCCTGGAACAAAGCTCAGCACAGAGCTGGGACTCTGAACATTTACTGAGTGAACAAACGCGTGATTATCCCCAATTGATAGCTGAGGAAACCAAGTCTCGGAGAGATTGCATACCTCACTGAAAATGACAGGGCTGGATGGTGATGCAGGCAGCTGGGGATCAGGGGTCCACGGCGCCGAGGCTACGGGAATGACTGTGGTGATTTCTCCATGAGAGGGTAATATTTTGAAGTAAGGCAGTCCTTGATTTGCAAGGTAGTGTGGGACTCTAAAAATGACTGCCCCCAGGTGAAAACATGTAGAACCACCTTAGTCAGTGGGTGTGGGAGGTTTGCAGGATACCATTAATATACTAAAAACCACTGAAGTGTGACTTTAAAATGGTTAAGGTGGTGAATTTTATGTTATGTGAACTTTGTCCCAGTAGAAATTGTTTAATGAACAAGTATGAGAAAAAAAAAATCAGTGGGGAAAGTGTGATTGTTTTATGACCTTCAAAACGTTAATTTTCTTCTTGGTTATAATTGCATAGGGAAATAAAAAATAGTACAACTAACATTTATCTAGTACATTCTAACTTAAAACACTAGAGCACTGAGAATTAGAGTGCTCTATTTCTTTGTACAAAGGTCACACAGATACTAAAATTGGCAAGATACAGAGAAGGTGAGCACAGTTTTGCACAAGGGTGACACAAACCCATGAAGTGGTCTGACTTTTACAACGGTGTGAGTGGACTTAATGCCACAGAACTGTATACTTGGCAGTGGATTTTCTAGTGTGTTTTTAACCACAATTTTAAGGAAAACTTATCAGGAGTAGTTTGAACAGTGCTTGCCTCTCCTCATTGCCTGACTGACAATAGGGAACGAGCATCTTTTCTCTGCCATGGTGAACTAACTGCCACTGTCCTTTCTAGATCTGGACCAGCCTCCGACGTGGCCTTTGCACGTTCAACGATCTGAAACATCTCTGACTTCCTTTACCATGAAGGTTTTCGTTGGCACCACTTCCTCAGAGCCTTCCTGCTCATCACTCACCAGGTTCCTCAGCCGCACATTTCTGGCTCTGGAGCAGCAGCAGAATCCCCATCTCCCGCCAGTTCTTCCTTCTAGAATTGTCACACGCATGCTAAGCACTTCCTCCTCGACCCAGGGATTGAACCCGCCTCGCTTCTGTCTCCTGCACCGGCAGGCAGGTTGCTTACCCCTAGCGCCACCTGGGAAAACCGGTTCACGCCAATCTCACTGTGAGCATTATGAGCAGTTCTGGTACCTCTCCTGCACTTCCACCTTTCGGCCAACTCCCTGCGTCAGTGACACAGTTTAAAATTTTTATTTACTTTACCTTATATATTTTTAGGTCAGGCCTTAGTTGCTGCAGGTGGGACCTTCGGTCTTCACGGAAGCATGTGAGTCCTTTAGGGCAGGCGGCTCTTCGTTGAGATCTAGTTCGCACCCAGGGATTAAACCCAGGCCCCTTTGCATTGCAGAGCAGTCTTAGCCACTGGACAACCTGGGAGGTTCCTCCATTGATACATTGTTGTAACATGTTAAGTGGGTTTATCACAGAAGGCAACACAACTGCACACTTTGCTGGCTGTGCAGGAACTGAGCAGCAGGTGTGCAGTGGGCAAGCCTTTGAAAGCAGCGCCATGAAGGGCTGGTGCAGGCTGGACAGCCCGCAGCGCAGTTTGTACCTGAGGCAGCCACTCTCGTTAACACCCCGAGGTGGCGGATATCCGAGCCCCGCAGGGACCGCTGTCATTTGACTGGCCCACGGTAACCACGCTCTGCGCCTGTCGGAGCTGTGTGAGCGGGGGGGGGCCGCCTACCTTGTCACTTTCCTTCCCTCTTCCTGCTCCTTCGCCCCCGGCAAGTAGGAGCCAGCCTGGCCCCGGGCCGCAGGGCTGAAAGCGGAAAGGGGCCGTGGGTCTTTCAGACTTCAGTTTTTCCCCTAAGTCCCAGACAACAAGGATGTGAGGAAAAGGAAGAACTGGAGTCTCCCCTGTGGGCAAGGTGTCCTGGAGAAGCAGTGCGTGATGAGGTATCCTGGGCTGCGGGGAGAGGTAGGGGAGGGGGTCCCGGGCCTGCTGCCCACCGGCCCCAGAGAGCAACGCAGCGGGGTGCGCTCAGGTTCAGGACCCCCGACAGGCTCACCAAAGCAGCCGGGGCTGGGGGCAGCGCTGTGGCGTGGGATCCAGGGGCTGCGGTGACTGGCGTGGGTGGGTGAGGAGTGGCCGGCAGGTCCGGTCCCACCCCACCCAGCCCCCGTCCCTGTGGGAGTCCTGACTCAGGAAGGCGCAGAACTCTGGAACGGACTCCTGTGATGTGCCAGCCCGTGGACTCGTGGGATGGGAACTGGGGTCAGAAATTAGTCTGTTACAGAAAATGGAGCCGGTGGAATGGCCCGCACACACGTTTCTGGCTAGGGACTCATGCCTCTGACAAGCACAGCTGTGCACCGTCACGAGCTAGCCTGACCTGATGGCTTTATCTGACGTCCACAACGTTAGTGAGATAGCTTATTATCACTGCAGTTTGAAGACAAGCCGATAGTCGAAGGCAGAAGTAACTTGCTTAAGATCTCATAGGTAGCAAGGCGCATAGGAAGAGCTCAAACTCAGGTGATACTGCACACGTCCCTGGTGGCTCAGAGGGTAAAGCGTCTGCCTGTAATGCAGGGTTTGATCCCTGGGTTGGGAAGATCCCCTGGAGAAGGAAATGGTAACCCACGCCAGTATTCTTGCCTGGAGAATCCCATGGACAGAGGAGCCTGGTAGGCTACAGTCCACGGGGTCGCAAAGAGTCGGACACGACTGAGCGACTTCACCTTACCTCACCTCATTGCACATGTCTAGAGCCTTTTAACCATCAAAACAGTGTGGGCTGTCTCCCTCACCCCCCAGCCTCTAATGTAGCACCAAGTACAGAGGGGCTGCCATTGTTCCCTCTCTCTCCCAAATATTCCCCAGCAGCCACTCTCTGAGCCTCCACTTTCATTCTGTAAAATGGTGATCACTGGCCTAGAGTGACAGCATGGTCATCCAAGTATCTGCTTGGAGGGTTAAGCATCCAATTGTTCACTTTGACAAAACAGTTTCCTCCTTTACTTAGAGGGATGGAAGCCTTTTACAGCCCCCTGCCCCAAACTTCCAGTGGGATTCTCTATCTGGTGAGGTGCAGAGCACACGGCACGGCATCCTTCAGGTGGGACCTTGTCGAACCTCAGTGCAACAGTCAGTTTTCACCATGAAGGCAGAGTGGACATGTCCACAATTTTACTGACAAGATAAACCCCAATTTTGCCCTGAAAGTGACAGGACGTACTGTTTCATCAGCAAACACATACTATCTCCTTGACCCCAGTAGATGCTGGAATCCTCTGCACTGCCAGTCGGCCTTCCTTAAGTCTGACAATTGCTGTTTCTCTATCTTAAGCAATTTTGTATTTATTTTCTAAGTTGAGCAAGAAGGGGCCGTGGTTAAGCCATTTAAGCTCTCTCTACGTCTGTTCCTTGCCCATGAAGTCATGAGACGCTGTGTTTAAAAGCACGTTGCCCAGTATTGTCTGGGGAAACTGCACCTAGAGGGTGAGGGCTGGTTGTACGTTGAAAATGGGCCTCTGGGATCAAGTGAGGCTGGGAATCCCTATGCTAAACAAAGTTTAAGGACAGGACTTTTCTGAGGCATGTAAATCTATGCAAAACCCAGGTGACTCTCTAGGGGGCGGGGAGCTGTGGTGTTCCCCAGATCACTTGGCTATGGCACGTTCCAGGGGAACGCTGACATCGAGCCAGTGTGGGGCTGGAGACCCACCGGCGAGGTACGGAGCCGCCAGCACAGAGCAGACAGGGCCCTGAGCTCTGCAAAGCAGCCAACCAGCGGCTCTGCTGACGGTCCTCACTTAGACCAGAGGAAGGGCTCCGCAGACATCCACCTGCCTCGCCCGCAGGCTTGTTGAAGGATACCTTTCTCCCGCTACCAAGCTGCCTTTGGAGGGGTCTGGAATGTGAGGCTGGCATGGCAGGGGGGGTGAGCAAGTTCTGGCTCTGAGAGGATCCTGGTGCTGCCACTACCAGCTGTGTGACCTTGGGTGAGTCCCCTAACGTCTCTGTGCCATCTTCCCCTTCTGTACACGAAGCTAATGAACGTAACTGCTCCGGCAGCTCTGTGAGGAATACGTGAGATACAGCGGTAAAGCTGCTGGAACAGCGAGAGATCACTCACAGCAGCTCTCGTTAATGCTACTGTTATTAGTAACCGAGATGGCACTGCTGGAGCCCAGTGCCCTGATCCCAGGTCTGGCAGGAATGTAGGGCCTTCTGGGCACAGTTCTGTCTAGTTTTGAAGTATATACATATAGGTTTCCCTTACTGAAAAGCTAAGACCAGATATCTTGTTTAAATTACATATTTATTTCTTCAGCTTAAAAAAAAAAAGTGGTAAAATATACAAAAAACTGGGACTTCCCAGGTGGTGCTAGTGGTAAAGAATCCACCTGCCCATGCAGGTCGACATAAGAGACACAGGTTCGATCCCTGGGTTGGGAAGATCCCCTGGAGGAGGGCACAGCAACCCACTCCAGTGATGTCGCCTGGAGAATCCCATGGTCAGAGCCTGGTGGGTTGCAGTCCACAGGGTCACACAGAGTTGGACATGCCTGAAATGACTTAGCATGCATGCACTCATACGTAAAATTGAAGCATTTTAAGTGTACAATCGGTGGCAACCATCACTACTGCTGCTGCTAAGTTGCGTCAGTCGTGTCCGACCATGTCCAACCAAAATTTCTACTCTAAACAATAACTCCCCGCCACCCCACCCGGAGGCGCTGCTCTGGAAGGAACTCCTCCTTGGAGCCCTGCCTCTCCCCGGAACCCAGTGCCCCCTAGACTGTCACTTGTCACACACAACACCAGAACGCAGCCCCCAGCAGCAGCTTCCGCCCTAGCATTTACTCAGACTTGAAGCCAAGGAGTTCAGCAAGTACATGCTTCTTTGACCTCATCTCTCAATACTGCACCTTCACAATGAAAAAGGCAGGTGGACAATCACACGTGATGCAGTATTCTGGAGGGGATCCTGATGCAGAAGAAACNTATAGTATATGGTATAATTGCAGCACGCCAGGCATCCCTGTCCTTCACTATCTCTAGGAGCTTGCTCAAACTCATGTCCATTGAGTCGGTGATGTTATCTAACCATCTCATCCCCCTTCTCCTCTTGCCCTCAATCTTTCCCAGTATCGGGGTCTTTTCCAATGAGTTGACTCTTTGCATATAACATATATATTCATAATACATATGAATTTGAGCACTGTCTGGGAGACAGTGGAGGACACAGGAGCCTGGCGTGCTGCAGTCCATGAAGTTGCAAAGAGTTGGATACAATTTAGTGACTGGACAACAGTGTTTTATATATATATATATGTTATATTTTGGGATGCTATATATGTGTATGCATATAATGTGATTCTATTATGCAAACTGTTTTGGACCTTGCTTGTTTCATCTAAACATAGGTTTTGAATAACTCTCCGTGTGAGAACATACAGTTTTGACACATTGTCCATTTTTAAAAACTGTTATGGAACTGTTGAAAGCATAAAATATATTCATCTTAGGCCTGTGGCTCGATATATCTTTGTGTGTGCACACTCCTAATGCATTCCTTTTTCAAACAGATGGAAACTGATAATAATCTTAATAGTCAGCACCCTGAATGTGTTCCAGGCAGTACTGTAAGTGCTTGGAGAACTTTCATTAAAGTTTACATACTGTCCCATTCTACGGATGGTCAAGGATAAACACAGCTGACATCAGCTAAAGCGGTGAGAACAGGCGTCATTCAGTCGAGACAGGCTGCAGGGGAAAAGCTGATTTCCATTCTGACTTGTGCAGAGGTGACAGGTGTTTTGAAGAGAGGATGAGCGAGTCAGAAGGGGCGTGCGGAGGGTGGGGGTTCAAGTGAAAAATCACCAAGGCTGGGTGAGTGCAGATCAGACAGGGCGGCTGGGTCAGAATTTTACCTCCACGGGAGCTGTACCCTTCCTTCTGAGTCCATTTCAAGGGAATGACTTTCAGGTCCTTGAGAAAGACACTCGGGCTATAAGAGGTACCCGTCCGCCTCAAAGGGGCAGGGGAAGGCTCACAACTGTAAGCCCTTCTTAGTAAGCGCTCTAGAAGGGAGGTCAGGGCCTGCAGTCAGGGGTCGGAGGGGACAAGTGGAAAATTCTCCTGGGGCAGTCGCCTGGCTTTCTCAGGCAGGTGTTTTAATGGGGAGGGGGGTCCTGGGGTCCTCCTAGGGACACAGCCTCGTGCCACAGGAACCAGGCTGGAGTTTTGTCGTCTCTTCGTGCTGGGGTTTGGACGGAGCCGTTATGTGCCAGGGGCTCTAAGTTCTCAGGATGCACGTTTATATATGAATAAGTTCTCTGTGGCGTCCACCACTTTTCACTGTAGAGACCAAGGCTACTGTGAGCATCTCAGGCTGGCAGCCATCATTCTCCTGTGCGAGTGTTACTGGTGGCGAAGTGCCTAGAAGCTGACTTGCAGTATGAAAGGCATGACATTTAAAAGATCTTTTACAGATTTTTTTGGGATGTGAATCGCTTTTAAAGTCTTTCTTGACTTTGTTACAATATCGCTTCTGTTTTATGTTTTTATTGTTTTTTTTTTTTTGGCTAGGAGACATGTGAGCTCTTACCTGCCCTGACCAGGTGAAGGTACCCCCTCCATTGGAAGGTGAAGTCTTTTTATTTACTTACTTATTTATTCAGTTTTGGCTGGGCTGGGTCTTCGTCGCTGCACGAAGGCTTTCTCTAGCTGTGGTGAGCGGGGGCTACTCTCTAGTCGTGGTGCTCGGGCTTCTGCTTGTGCTGACTTCTCTTTTGTGCAGAGCGTGGGCTCTAGGGGATGTGGGCCTCAGTAGTTGTGGCCCTCCGGTTTAGTTGCCCCACTGCGTGTGGGATCTTCCCGGATCAGGGATCAAACCCGTGTCCCCTGCATTGGCAGGCGAATTCTTAACCACTGGACCATCAGGGAAGTTCTTAAAATATTTTTAACATTATTCAACTGCCCTTCTGAAGAGTTATGCAGGGTTGCATATCTATCAACAATAAATGAAGATGCTCTTTCCTCCTGCCGCGCCCCCCCGCCCCCACTGTCCCCACTACAATGTGAATTCTTTCTCAGCTCCGTGGTGACCAGCGCATCCCATCAGGGTGGCTGACTTTCCATGGATGAGCCCCCTTCCCTCTCAGAGCCCTTGTTTTCTCGCTGTGAAACGGGGCGAGGGTATGTCATAATTATAGCAGGTGCCATCTGCTGGCTTCCTCTGCCTGCTTTAAATGATCATCTCTTCAATCCTCCCAAACACCTCCAAGGACCGAACCATTATCTGCATGTCACAGTTGGGAGCCTGGAGGGCGAGGGGACTGGAATCTCAGTCCAGCCTGCAGGCTGCAGGCTGCTCTCCTCCCGAGCCTCCCCAGCCTTGGAGGCCGAGCTGGAAAGTGGTCGGGGGCGGATGGGTCCTCTGGCATTGGGACGGGGGAGTGTTACGGTAATCACCTGCTTGAGGTCTCCTCAGAGCTTAGAGGGATGCACCCCTAGGGAGGACCCATCGGAGGAAACCGATTCTTTGTCCTCCTTTATAGTGAGAGAAGGGCCAGCTTCCTCTTGTCAATTCTGGGTCATCACCTGTAGCGTCCTTGAAAGAGTAGGTTTCATGGAGAGTTAATTCTATTGCTGTTGTTCAGTCACTCAGTGTGTCCGACTCTTTGTGACCCTGTGGACTGCAGCACACCCGGCTTCTCTGTCTTTCACTGTCTCCCGTAGTTTGCTCAAATTCATGTCCATTGAGTTGGTGATGCCATCCAGCCATCTCGTCCTCTGTCGTCCCCTTCTCCTCCTGCCTTCAGTCTTTCCCAGCATCAGGGTCTTTTCCAATGAGTTGGCTCTTGGCATCAGGTGGCCAAAGTATTGGAGCTTCAGCTTCAGCCCTTCCAGTGAATATTCAGGGTTGATCTCCTTTAGGATTGACTGGTTTGACCTCCTTGCAGCCCAAGGGACTCTCAGGAGTCTTCTCCAGCAGCACTGTTGAAAGGCATCAGTTCTTCAGGCTCAGCCTTCTTTACGGTCCAGCTCTCACATCCACGCATGTCTACTAGAAAAACCATCGCTTTGACTGTATGGACCTTTCTCAGCAAAGTGCTGTCTCTGCTTTTTAATACACTGTCTAGGTTTGTCATAGCTCTTTTCCCAAGGAGCCAGCATCTTTTAATTTCATGGCTGCAGTCAACATCCACAGTGATTTGGAGCCCAAGAAACTAAATCACAAAACCTCACTCCTGGAGGAGGGGGCAAGCAGGTGGGGGGAGGTGGGGCCTCCCCGCCTCCCGCCCCGTGCGGCCAGAGAGAATCACAGCACTGGCCTCACTTTCAGTACAGCCTCATTGCACACTCAGGATTCACTGAGAAAATCCAGGGCATCAGAGAGCACCTCCTTCATCTGCTTGCCCCAAACCTGTGCCTCTACCTGAATTTCTCCCTCCCTTCCCTCGCTTAGCGCTGCGTCTCCTCACGTGCATGCGTGCGGGCTCAGTCACTTCAGTCGTGTCCGACTCTGCATCCCCACGGACTGCAGCCCACCAGGCTCCTCTGTCTGTGGGATTCTCCAGGCAAGAATACTGGAGGGGGTTTCCATGCTCTCCTTCAGGGGATCTTCGTGACCCTGGGACTGAACCCATGTCTCTTACATCTCCTGCATTGGTACATGGGTTCTTTACCACTCGTGCCACCTGGAAGCCCCTGGGTCCCCTTGCTGCCCCTCTTTCTGGCAGGCCTGGCATGCCTGGTCAAGGGCCCGGGTGGGCAGGGGTGGGTGACAGATGAGAGCAGTGTTTGGATTCCCGTTGCCGGGATGAGGTTCCAGCTCTGCTCTGCTCAGGACAGGGCGGGCCACGTGCCCTCCGAGTCTCTGTCCCTGGGCTGCCTCCTGAGTCAGCACACAGCCCGAGAGAGAGCACGTGAACACTGGCCTTCTCTGGGCACCGCCCTTCCTCCCTATGCCATCCAGCCTGACTCCTTAGCACGCCAGGGTTTCTTCACTCCTGGTCTCCTCCGCTGGGCACCCCGAGTCCCAGAGGCAGCAGAGACTTGGCACCCTCAGGCGGCTCCGGCTCCTCCCAGCCGGTCCTCACTGTTTTGCACGGAAGCCCCCGCCCGCCCTAGCTCTTGTCAACTTGCAGGGCTTACCTGTCACCTGCCTATTCTAATCTTGTCACCCACTCTGGGTAGAATTCTTTTCAGGTGCCCACCGCCCACGGGCTAAAGTCTGCATTCCGCTGGCCCTTGCACATGTCTACAGCCTCATTTTACGACCACTGTCCCTGGGCCCTCTAGTGACAGTGTAGCTCCAGCGGAACTTCAGGCCTTTCCCACCTCTGGGTCTTTGAGCACTTCCCTTTGCCTGCAGTATTCTCCGCCCTCAGTGGGCGGAGTCCAATGGGGCGCCCCTGCAGAACCCCGCCCTCTCCCCCGCCTGGGTGCTGAGGTCTGTGCTGCTCATCCCCACCGTCACTGCCTGGCACATCCCATAAACACCGATGGGATGAGGGCCAAAGGGTCCTTTTCCCCACGGTCACCTCCTTTGGGTGCACAGCCCCTCTCGGCGGACATCCAGCCCTTTGTACCTTCATTCGCTTGACCGAGTGAGCAGAGTATCCCAGGGACGGAGCTGGGCACAGGTGACACACGGTGAAGAACAGGTGAGGTCCCTGTCCAGCGGTGGAGGCTCTTAACTGAGAAACAAAATTGCAAATTGTATCAGGGCTCTGAAGGAAGGAGTGGGCTGAGAGGAGCGGGGATATCCAATTCGATAGGGTGGTCAGAGAAGGCTTCTTTGAGGAAAAACCATGGCCATTTAGACCCACGGGGTAACAAGAAGCCGGCCAGGCCGCTTTGGGGATGGCATGGGCATAACAGCCCGTGCAAAGGCCCCGAGGCAGGAAAGAGCTAAGTCTCAGAGACCAGTGATGGAGCAGGTCGGCAGGAGTCGGATCAGAGGCTCTGTTTCCACAGCAAGGAGTTCAGGCTTTAACTGCCTGGTGAAGCCGCTCAAGGGTTTTAAGCAAGAGGGTCACGTGATCACCGTTTAAGATGCTCTGGAAAGAAGGCTGTCACACCGTCCAGGGGACAATGGAAGCCGAGGATGGAGGCCCAAGAGCGAAGCTTGGGTAAGGCAGATGGACAGGTGCACCTGGGAGGTGTGGCCCCCGGGGTTTAAGACTCCAAGTGCAGGGAGAATCCAGGCTGGCTTCTGGCTTTGGCCAGCGGAGGTGGTGGCTCTGGTCTCTGGGATGAAGATGTCAGGGTCATGGCTGGGAGGTGTGGCCTGTCCTGCCAGCACCGGCCCCTGTGTGTGGGGTGTCGAGACTGTCCCGGGCACACTGAGGCCCCAGCACCCACACATGCACAGACATCTGTTGTTCAGAATTTTTTCCACTGTCTTCACTCAGGTCACATCCTCACTCTTAGCAGCCTGGGTTTGGTTTTTTTTATACTCAAACTTTGCAAGGTCAATGAGTGAAAAATATGGAACTTTTTTAAAAATAGGAAATGTGTGGTTATAAATGACTGAACACTTCTGGTACATCCTGGATAATGGGCTGAAGACGATGCAAAATGCTTTTCCCAAATGTTCTGAGAAACTTGGATTTTAATATTTTGGGCTTCTCCCGTGGCTCAGCTGGTAAAGAATTTGCCTGCAATGCGGGAGACCTGGGTTCAATCCGTGGGTTGAGAAGATCCCCTGGAGAAGGGAAAGGCCACCCACTCCGGTATTCTGGCCTGGAGAATTCCATGGACTGTATAGTCCATGGGGTCGCAAAGAGTCGGACACGACTCAGCGACTTTCACTTTAATATGGGCCTTACTTATTTATACATGCTGTGCGGCTTGGGGGATCTTAGTTTCCCGACCAGGGATGGAACCTGGGCCCTGGCAGGGAAAGCACCGAATGCTAACCACTGGGCAACCGGGGAATTCCATGAGAATTGTTTTCTTTCACTCTGAAAATATTTAAATTTTCCCTTGTTAAAAAACATTTCCATATGAAGCTCATTGCCTGTCCTAAGTATTTCATTTTCCTAGAGAGATATTTTAAAAATTCACAACCTAGAAGAATACAAGTGGCAGGCAACATAAAGGCTGACCCATACACACACAACTCCGAGGTCTCATTAGACGTATGCGATGGGCTGGGGACCGGCATCTACTGGTTTCATCCAGGGCTTTCCCGTCTCTGGGTCTGTTTCATTCTCTGTAGAACAAAGGTTCTGAACTAGACCATGGTTCCTGGAATCCCAGATTCCACAGAGCCGGAAGCAGGTCAACACTGCTGCTGTATTACTAGTTTTTCCAGGGGGTTAGGGTGGCACACAGTGATGCCAATTGTCTTCAAGCAGGGAATTACTAGAAAATGACTACTCACGTTCATGTTTCATGAAGGCTTAACGCCAAGTGTGGAGGAGAGGCATGTCAGGTGAAGGACAGCTTCCTGACCCAGGTGGCACAGTGGTAAAGAGCCTGCCTGTCAGTGCAGGAGACGAAAGGGACGGGGTTCGATCCCTGGGTTGGAAGATCCCATGGAGGAGGAAATGGCATCCCACTCTGGTACTCTCGCCTGGAGAATCCCATGGACAAAGGAGCCTGGCGGGCTACAGTCCATGGGGTCACAGGGAGTCAGACACGACTGAGTGGCTGGGCACAAAGGGAGGGAACCGGGTCAGTGCCCTGGAGGACAGAGGAGCCCTCCATCATGCCCAGCACTGCGTGAGCAGATGGGCGGTGGGGGCCTGGGCACGGCCATCAGGGATCTGATATGGTTCCCGTGTCACCTTAGATGGGGCGGATTTGGGGTCTCAAATCATGTCGACAAGAGCAAGGGGCTGGGAATTGGGAGATGTGGCTTTTCTGCTCACTGAGCATCTGTGGACCTGGGTATCCTCACCCGTGAAGCAACTTGCTTTGGGAGGAAGCCATGCCAGTCTCCGGGCTGGAGAAGAAAGCTCACGAGGGGCCTAGTGGTGACTTACTTACCGGACTGCGTCTTGGTTTGGGCAGCGGGCCCGTGGTGTTCACGGTGGTTATGAATGAATGAGTGAAGTCAGGAAGCCTCTTTTGCCTGAGCTCCCCGTCCAGGAGACTCCTGGGCCCCTGTCTCTCTATGCGGGTAACCAAGACCACCGGTTACCTAGACCCCTCCTGTTCCACCCCTCCTTATTTATCAGGATGCCCTCACCGACCAGCCTATTCTAGAAGCCCCGGGGAGGAGGGAACACGTTTCCCCCACGCTCAGACTCTGAGTTGAAGGGGAAAATGTAAAGCGAGGCGTATTTTCCGGTTTATTTGATGTTGATGTGAAACACAGGTCACCTCCGGGCCACTCCCGGGTTGGAACCGCGTCCCCCCAGGGCGGTGGGGCCTCCTCTACAGGCTCTGTCCCCCTGCTGGGTAGCTCATGAGTCTCGTCTCTGGAAGCTTCTGCTTCCTCAATGAGTCTCATCTCTGGAAGCTTCTGCTTCCTCAAGCGGCTCAGTCGGAGAGCAGGTCTCACAGTTCAGCCGGAAGCCCCCTCCTCTTCCTGTCTCCACCTGCCTGTGTGGTGGAAGCTGTTCAAGGCCCCGCACACAGGCCACCGGCTGCCTGCTCTGCCCGTGCTGGCCGTGGCCGGGACGGTTAACCAACCTCTCTGTGCCTCCCGCTCATCTGTGAGGCGGCTGAGCCCCCAAGGGCTCCCCTTGCCCAGACACAGGTCTGCCCTTTGCTCTTGGCAGGTCACCTCTTGGCCCTGGGAACATCCTGCCTGCCTGATAAGTTCGTCGCGGTGGG
>SJYQ01104307.1:167602-259571 GCA_006410935.1 Redunca redunca
TGGGGGGTGGGGGGGGCCTTGGGCCTCCCTGGAGAGTCTGTGCTAATGGTGGGATTTGGGGGTAGGTGGGCAGAGCTTGGGCTGCATAGAATCAGCTCCATCTTTGAGGGGATTGGACGACACTCGTCAGCTATGTTAGTGTGACTGACCCCCGATGAAACGACACCAAGGGTGGGGCCACGATGGCCAGGAGGAGCTGGGTGGAGGAAGGGAGGAGCTGGGTGGTGGAGGGGGCTGGGGAGCTTCCAGCCGGTCCCAGACCACCCCACTGGCTCGAACATCTCTCCCTGCGCTGACTTCCACCTGGATCCATCTGCTCATGAACCGTGAGGACGGCAGCTCCACTCACTTCCACGTGTCCTTCCGGGGAATCAGAGAGCCTGAGGTGCTGATGTTGGGATGCTGAACTTGGCAACAGCCCTCCCACCCATGGCCTCTGAGTGTCAGGCTGCCCTCGGGGTCCAGGAGGCCTGTTTTCTCCTCTGCCCGTCCTGTGAGTGACCCCCACCTGCCCTGGGGCTGGGTTTAGCTGTTTGCCCTCCACAGCAGGCTCTTTACTCCAGTCTTTTTGAGGCTCACGGAGAAACAATTGTGGAAGAAGCAACCTCTAGGTTTCCTAGCAGAAGCGTTTACTATGGAATCATCTGGACTCTGACCCAAAGAGAGAAAGCTTTAAGACAGTCCGCTCAACAGCAACACTTCTGTGGACACGACCTGCTGTGCGCTCACCTGGGCTAAGCTCTGAGGAGCCTGCCTTCAGTGCGGTCTGAACACCCTCGAAGCCGACGTGGGGTGAGCGTGTCCCCTGGGGCTGTTTCCCTGGCTTGGCCCGAGTGGAAGCTTCAGCTCCCAGCCCTACCCGCGTGGGCCCTGGGGCTGCAGGAGGCAGTGGCCGGCGCCCTTAAATTTGCAGAGAATTTGAGAGGTTTCTAGCAAGCGCACCTGGAGAGGGCAGCGAAGACTCTGTGAGGGCCCTCCAGAGAGAGTGCAGCCTTAGGCCGACTCCTGCCGTTACCTTTGGTGCTGGGCCCCCCCTTCTCCCGCCTCTGCCCGGCGCGTGTTCTGACTCTGTGTGTGCTGCCAGCGTGAGCACTTCGGGGTGTGTGTGTAGGGTCGGGGGTGCGGGCACGGGAAGGCCCCGTCTGAGGACAGCCGCTCCGGCAGCTGCACCAGCCGCCACACCGGGTGCCTCCGCGGTGGAGCGGCCCCCAGGTGGCCACTGAGCCCCAGCTCCGGGAGCGCTTCGGCTGGCGCTTGTCACTGGTGGTGGGTGGCGGGGTGGGGTGGGGAGGAGTCACAGGGACTGCTCGACAGACGAGGAAACCGAGGGGCCTGGGTCACAGCCCAGCTGGGAGGCCTGAGGAGGGTGAGCTTGTCGCCGCGACTCCAGGGAGCGGGCTGATCCTGGGAGGACAGGGAGCCCCCGGGGAAGATGAGGGTGGATCAGCTAGGACCCCAACTCCTCAGCCATCCGCCTCTGCTCTCAAGACTTTAACGTCCCTTCGAGAACCATTTTAAACATCACGGTTAGGCTCAAATAATTCCATTTCTATAAACTGTGTTCGGACTCACATTTGCCTTCTTGCAAAACGAGGGCGGTCATTAAAAAGTCATCTCTACTTTTTTCCATTAGAGAAACAAAACAACAACAACAAAAAGAGCTTCTGGAAGGCTCGGGGAAGACTGGGCTGTGGAGTGAGGGCCTTCCAGCCGGTCCCTCACCGTTACCCGACAGCGATCGGCACCGGCCTGCCCAACACCATGGCTGAATTTAGCATCATGATGAGCAGTAAAATTCACAGGTTCTTTATTGAGTCCATATAATACACCATTTTTTAGTTTTTCTTCTTTTAAAATTAGATAAAAGAGCATATTAAATGGCAAGTGTATGAAGCTTCTCTTCATAAACAATGTCAAAACGAAAATTCTGAATTACAAAATGTTAAAAAATATGTAGGTACTTAACATTTCACTAAAGCATAAAGTTACAGATATTCTCTAAAGAAAAATAATTGTGCCACTTACCTATTTTTGCTGTTTCTATGAACTTTTTTTTGTTTTTAATTCTGTACATAGGACATTTTGTACAAAATACGAAGTTTACATTTTTATTACTCATTACCGTAAAACAAAGACACAATGTATGTACAACATTAAAAGGGAGCCGCGCTGAAGCCGCACTAAAAAGACGCTCGGGATCGCGACGTTTCTGATGCACAGACGCCTTTTGGAAAGAGTGAAGATGCGAAACGCAGAACTTTATGAAGAAAAACAGTCACCAGTTTATTTCAATGCAGTACTTTTGAAATCAGTTTGGTACAGAATAAACAGTGTATCTATGTAATAATATGTAAGCTGAACAATTAGCACAGGGAAGCTGAGTTCTAACTAGGGAAACTTTAAGAGGCCAAAATTAATTAAATAATACTCTTGTCGAAGAAAATCAGTTTCTCTCAAAACCTTTTTTTTTTTTTCTTCCCTTTTTGGTGAATGTTTGTCTTCAATAAAGAGCAGAAGGAAAACCTAGACAAAAAGATGTTCTTAAATGCTGAGCTTTCCACGTCACCCAAACACCCAGGTTTGGCTTTTATCCCTCGGGCAAGAGGAGAGGCTTCCCAGAGACCTCTCAGGGACACGCCGAGAACATCCTCCGTCAGCTAAAGACGGAAGTTCAAACAATGGTTTATCGAGATACATAAGACACTGCTTTTATACAGTGAAAAGCACCCTTTTTCCCTCAAAAGGAGAAGGCATCTGAACTTTTTTTAAATGATAAATTTCATAATGGCAAAGTGGAGGGATACTTGTCAAGTTTCTCAGGAAGGTTTCTCCTCCTGCTTTCGGCTGGGGTGGCCTTCCGATTGGCTACCTGCTCTGAACACAAGGAGTCCGCTCCCTCCAAGTGACAGGACCCAGGGAGATATGCGCCGTCGGGTGGGGGGTTAACTGAGACCCACGGGCAGGAGGCTCCGAGCTGCACAGGGAACAACGTCTGCTCCGCTCCTCACAGGGTCTGAATGGGTCCCCCCAGACCTTGAGTGAGAGACATCCTGACGGAAGCCTTTGAAGCGTAGACATTTAACATCAAGTTACAGCATCTTACGCCAGAGACACAGGAAACCAGAATCACTGGTCGAGGGCGGCGGTATGCACCTCAATAGCTTTTGAGCAGTCAAAATACTGGCCACCAGGAGAGACGTAAAGAACAGAGCCTTAAGTTTAAAGATTTTTTCTCCTCGTGCTGTCCCATTGAAAACAAAGAGCTTAATACATGCAAGGAAGTCTGAAATATTTAGCAGCATTGAAGACCGGTGAAGACTCAGACGCTGGATTTTCCTTATGAGGCATCGACTAAGGTGTCCTCTTTGCAACAGCAACTCCTCGCTGCCGCCGCCGCCGCTGCCGCCGTGAAGCCCGGGGGACTGCACCGTGGGGAGCGGGCGGGGAGGGGCGCACTTGCCCACAGCACTGATTCTGTGACTTCTGCCCAAAGGCAGCTGTGGCCCGTCTTGGGCCGAGAGCCGGCCTCACTCAAAATGATTCCCTTCTGACTTTCTACAAAATGTGGAATTCTCAGAGAATTGATCAATTGAAGAGCCTCATTCAAGGGTAACAACGTGTTAACTAGAGAAAAATCATTCTTCAAAGTAAGACATTGAACGCACCACTTTAAAGTTCCAATTCCAGGCAAGAGAAACCTTTTTTTTTTTTTTTTAACAAATTTCTCCTATGAGCTCACTCCCGGGACCCTGGTGCCGGACCACAGACCTGGAAATATGGCTTTAGTGACACGCAGCAGGATGTGGTGTGCAGGGCACTGGTTGGAGTCAAGTGATACCTCGGGAAGACACAGCGGGGAGAAGGGTCACGTCACTTTCCCAGTGAGCTGTGTTAAGATCGACAGCATAGAACCACCTCGGTGGGATTAAAAACAAAAACAGACCAAAAAGAAAAAAAAAAACCACCATCCAGAAAGAAACTGCTGGCGTAACAGTCTGAAGGGCTGTACAGGCTTAAAAAATCTGTGATAGTCTTCTATAGTGCTCCTTGGATTTGAAAACCACTGATGTTCTCACAGGACCGACCTAACCTAAATGATCGCAAATCCCACTTGGGGAGGACGTGAAGGTGACGACTGGGGTGCTTTCCTTAGCTCTGATTTTGGGGAACCGTCTTATGTGGGGCCGCGCAGGGACCCCGAATTGGGGGGTGGTGCGCGCACAGCCCTGGGCAGTCACCATTGTTTGAACTCCTAGTCTCGAGCTGAGGCAGAAGGACTCGATTGCCTACAGACGGGGTTGGAGGAAGCTTGGACTTGAGTGGGACTGACTGGCATGGCACACGGAGCGTGTCTTCTACACGGGCGGGCGCGGGGGCTAGCGCCCGTCCTGGGGCGCTGGCTCCTCGGCGCGGCCGTGGGCCTCCAGGGCGCTCTTGGCGTGCAGGTCCTGGGGAAGGTCGGCCTTGCGGCGCGCCAGGGGCCGCTCCTTCTTCGGGTCCTTCTGTGCCTGCAATGGAAACGCACGGCGTTGGCGACAACCCGGCAACCTGGAGGCGTGCTCGCCCTGCTCTGAGCCGGCGCAGCCCACACTCCAGGGCCCCCCTGAGGACTGCGGACGCCCAGAAAACGGGGTGGCCCTCACCCCCTCAGTGATCGAGGGGGATGCCTCGTCTATTAAGAGATAACCAAGGGACGGTGTGCACGGTGTTGGCATCGCGGTCTTCTAAAAGGGACAGTTTTGTCCAGGGTATTGGATACCTCTGTTTTGCAAATTCATCAGCTTTAGTACATCTCATAAATGGCAAAATCTTCCTAGTTCATAAAATGTCACCGAAACCATTTTACGGTTCTGTCCCTTACAGAGGCATTTCAGGAAGTCAAAATTTCCCTTGGAGGTAGATAAAAAGAAAGAATGAACAACACATTTAAACTGGACTCAAAGCCAGCAACGGGTCTAAAACTTCTATTAAATTTGAAAAAAGATACTTAAAATGAGACGTATTAAGAAGGTCATGTAAGGGAAAAAACCTTCTAGAACTTAGAAAAATTATACATTTAATCATCTACATAAAATTTCCTAACATTAAGGGTATGATGTAAGATTCCCCTCTCCATTCCATTTTCTTCCTAAACTTAGGACATTTTGGTCTTACTAAGGGAAAAAAAGAAGGAAAAGAATTAAATGAACCCCTGTTTGCATGGGAATTTAGAGAATTTTGTCTGCAGAGAAAAGGTGGTCTGAAATATGGGGAGTTTAGATACCAACAGCATCCATTTCCATGGATAATAGTTAAATTATTCAGTTTTGAAGTAGGGCCATTGCATCAATACCAGTATATCTGAAACAAAACAAGAAGCCATCAAAGTTGCCTAAACACACCGTTATGTACCCGGAGGCAGCCGGTACTTTGCCAAGAACCACAACTTCCTTTCTGTTTAAGTGTCTCCAGCAAAGGGGAGGTAGTACTTAAATAGCAGTACTTTGGGGGTGATGAGCAAACACCTGCCAGGGAACACTCGTACCAAGTCAGTCACTTGACAGCAAAAAGCACACATCTCTGACCACTCCCCGGAGCGGCCGGCTTGCCAGCGCTGCTGGCACGATACGCAAAGCGCTTCTCTGTGCTTTAATAAAAATATTCAGGGACTTGCAGAAACCATATATGAAAAGTGCAGTTTTGCAGAGCTACTATTTCTTACGGTTCTTGGCAAATTTATCTATGGAGACCATGATAATGTCAAGGTTTGGAAAGAATTTTGTGTCACATCATTTCAGGATTGTTTCTAGAAATGCTATTTGGATATTAAGGTTCATTTATGGCAAAGGCTGCTGCTAAGTCACTTCAGTCGTGTCCGACTCTGTGTGACCCCATAGACGGCAGCCCGCCAGGCTCCCCCGTCCCTGGGATTCTCCAGGCAAGAACACTGGAGTGGCTTGCCGTTTCCATCTCCAATGCATGAAAGTGAAAAGTCAAAGGGAAGTCGCTCAGTCCTGTCGGACTCTTAGCGACCCCATGGACTGCAGCTTACCAGGCTCCTCCGTCCATGGGAGTTTCCAGGCAGGAGCACTGGAGTGGGGTGCCATTGCCTTCTCCAATGGCAAAGGCAGGAATTCTGATTTTCTCTCCCGGAACCTGGTGTAAGATAGCCCCCGGACTGCCAGCACGTCGGGAGACCGGAGGCCCCCAGTCCCCGAGGGGCTGCCAATCATGGTCACAGCCCTTGTAAAAGTGCTCTCATCTGTGAGGCCTGTTTGCCTTCGACCCAGGAGAAACTCAGAGGGAAATTCTACCCTGAATTGAGTTGTAAAACAAAGCAAAGCGAGGCAAAACAAAAAGCCTTTCAGATACTTGAAATATTTAATAACTGCCGCCAACAGGCATTCCAAAGAGAATAAACATTTTCATAGAAAAAGGCAATAGTAAACACCTGGGAGCTGGAAACCAACAAACGCAAACTGAGAAGGCAAACGTGACCAGGGAAGCTTCTGGGAGGAGAGAGAGGGGGGGGGACCTGCTGAGCCTTCCTGTGTAGCCGTTTAAAACCAGGATGTAAAGCAGAGAGCAGTTACACAAGCCACAAAGGTTAAAAAAAAATCAGAAACGTGGGAGGCGGGAGAGAGACGCCATGCAGATGGTCACCCTGGACAAGTGGCCCTGGTGGAGGGGTGTGCGGGCGAGCATGCCGTCGGTGGTGGGGTGGACAAGACAGACAGAATGCTGCCCCGGACACCTCCCCGGAGATGTGAGCTGGTAAGATGTGGTCTCTGTCCGCAGAGGGACAGCGGCTCTGAAAGGAAAAGAGGTTCTGAAAACGGCTATTCGGGAAGTGGGGAGCAACGTCGGGGTGGGCGCACAGAAAGAGTGCACGCTTCCACTACTCAATTCAGGACAGAACTCATCAGAGTCTCCTGAGGGACCAGATTGCTTTGTCTTCACCATCATAAGCTGGAATGACAGGGGAAAAAAGGGAAAATACTTCATGTACACAGCATTGCCAGTTCTTTTCCTAAATATATAAAAAAAAGCCTTATAAATATACTTCTACGTACTGGAGTAAGGAATACCTTCACTTCCCACCTTCCGTCTTTCTACACCTTCCTTAACTGCATGCTCGACACTGCTTTCCTCCCGACCGACTGTTAAAAATGAGAATTGCAAAACATTTAAAATGTCTCTGATATATGAATGTCACTCACATGAACTTTACTGGTTCTCTTTGGAGGTTCTACATAGGGTTACACAATTTTCTCAGAAGAAATACAAGCCACAGTTCTGACAGGTAAATACATAACTGAATTTCTCCCCGGAACCCCAACCCAGTACGTTGCACGACCATTAGGGTCTCCTCCACTGGAGAAGATTCTCCTGCAAGTACCCCACGTCAGCTGTAAGCCCACATTCAAATTACTTCGAAGAAATGTAGCGTTATTTTGGAAAAATAAACCTAGCTGAAAATAAACTAAAAGGGGCAGTGAAAATGTTCAAATTACTAAATATAAAAACTGAAAAGCCTAGTTTTTAGCATAACCTCTTAAGTCAGTTTGGTCTCCAGATGAGGAATATCGATTTCCCCTGCATCTCAGTATCTTCTTTTCGCTTTAACGACAGTGTGTTTGAGGATTTCAGGACTATGACTCCAAATACTTTCAAATTGACAAGAGCCTGTCATAGCAAATATAGCTAAGAGACTGCACTATAAATTTCTTCATCTGGGTAGATTGCTATTTTCGGGGGATGGGGAGGGAGTTCAACTGATCCATAGAAATCCATAATAAGTCTTGAAATTGGGTGGTGCTAGTCTTCCAAGTTTATTCAGAGTTATCTTAGCTATTCTAGGTCCTTTGCATTTCCGTATACATTTTAGAATTAGCTGGTCGATGTCTTAAAAAAGAGAAGGGTGACTGTTGGGATTCTGACTGGGTTCTGTTAATGTGGGAGAGAACTGATAACTTTAATAGCACAGAGTCTTCCAACACAAGATCCATAGACACTTAAAGGTAACGTGAGGAGTGGGGAGGGGAGATTTTGTAGGAATGTCAATTACACAGAAAGCTCAGTCTTATAATCTAATTTCAAGAGTTTCACGGAAATAAACTGGCAAATGAAGAGCTCTCACTGGCAAATGAAGAGCTCTCCCAGAGACGCCCTGTCGACACCCAGTGACTCAGGACTAAGGAGTGGATGAGCAGAGAGGCCGCTTCCAGGAGACGCACCCGCCACACGCCCTCCAGGGGCTGCTGGAAGATCAACGAGCTGGGAAGGAGCAGCCACCACGGATATATGAGAGCTGACTTTCAAAGGTAGTCTTTCTCAAGGCGAGAATGCTGTTTTGTGTTCTAAATCCCCTACAGAGTGGGCCCCGAGTCAGAAATGTACCCAAAGATCGAACACTTATGTAATATGTTCATTACACTTTGGGAGGAGTCTATCCTTTTCCTGGGTTTATCACGTCAAATGACGTCTCCAAAAGAAAACCCCTCCAGCGCTGAAATATTTAACTTATCAGGACTGGCTTGTAAGCTGTCGGTTTCCCTTTCTGTGTTGTTGGGCCCGAGTGAGCCAAAGACTACCCACGGGTAGGCTCGCTGGCAAGAGGGACCCTGACATGCACGTCCCCTGCCTGCCTGCAGTAATGATGCCAGTGCTCATGTTTCTAGCCCACCTGAGGCTGTAAAATTGAAATGGCAATCAAAGAAATGACTTCAAATTCCTTTCCAAGTTAAAAACAAAACAAAACAAGCCTTAGTAAGAAAGTTAACACCCCCGTAAGACTGAGAAAAAAGATAAAGGTTTTCATTTTTTTCATTCAGGCTATTCATTGCTAAGAATATTTTGAGGAAATGATGGAATCCAAACTGGATTAAGTAAAAAGTGCATCACTGATGTCTTCCCACTGTAGTCTCGTGTCTGCACCCCCTGCCTTTCCCTGAACCTGAGGTCAAGAGCTGGCCGGGCGGGAAGAGGCATGAGGGGGTCCGGCAGCCCCGAGAAAATGCGGTCTGGGCCTGTGCTGCCCAGTGGGAACACTGCCGGCCACACACGCAATTCCAGACTGTCTAGCAGCCTCGCTGAAAAGGTGGAAAGCAACAGGTGAAAATTCCTGGAGTCACATTTTTTATTTAACCCAGTATATCCAAAATATTATCATTTCAACACCTTGTCAGTAACAGAAAGCTATGAATGAGAGCTTCCTAGGTTCTCTTCTGTGCATTAAGCCTGGGAGTCCCCCGGGTGTGTTTTGGGGTGCAGACGGCCACGGGGCACGTGGGCCTCTTGGCTGCCGCGTGGGGCCGTGCAGTCTGGATGGTCCAGAGCGTGTGCCCGTGGTGACGTCCGATCCTGTCTGATCAGGCGGGGGACACAATTTACTTGAATGAAACATACAGAGTTAAAAAAAAAACAAACCAACAACCCTGAGCTCAGGATGACCCTCTCCTCTTGAAACCATCTGCATTCAGAGCGCAGCTCAATTTTAGCCTCTCTAGCTTGTTTTTACATTTCAGGATTGTAGTGCTGGGAGTCTTTAGGAATTCTTATACAGCTCAAAGGGGATTCAAGTTTCGGTCAGAAAGGGCCATGTCCCCAGACTTGGGGAGCGCTTATCAGCTGCCTGGACTGAGAACGGAGGCACCGTCAGAGACGGGGCGACCGAAGCGCTCCTCGCAGGCAGTGGCTCCGCCTGCTACCTCTGCGAAGCCTAAATCGCGTCTGCTCCCAATTTAGTGACAGGAGCCTTTCTTTGGACCAGCGGTGATCTGAATATGCATCTCGGCGAAGTGGAAACAAGACCACGTGACTGTGGGTACTGCCTGAGGGGCCTGAGAGCGCCCTGGCTGAGCAGGACCCTGCTGTTGACAGTAGGAGACCTCTGCCCGGCCCTGGGCCCCCGGGGGCTGGCAGGAACTCTGCGGAGAAGCTAAAGGGGCCGGCCCTGGGCCAGAGCAGGAGCCAGAGGTGGGCCGAGGGCATACACGGGGCAGACGTGACCGCACACCTTTCGAGTTCTCACTCTAGCTGTAAACTGACTTGCAGGTAAGAGCTGGGATTATTAAAACGCATTTCAGGCACGTATTAACCCTTAAAAACTGCTTCTACTAACCTGATCTAAGATGTACGGATGGGAGATTTCCCGTAAAGTGGCCAACTCGTGAGTGTCCACGTCAGCTTATGTGGGAGGCGCTGCGCCCCCCCACGTGGCTGAAATCGCACACACGTCTTATAAGCAAGTCCCTGAGCAAGTCTCTGAGGGGTGCGGCCAGCTGAAAGTCGCACACACATCTTATAAGCAAGTCTCTAAGCAAGTCCCTAAGCAAGTCCCTGAGCAGGTCCCTGAGGGGTGCGGCCAGCTGAAAGTCGCACACACGTCTTATAAGCAGGTCCCTGAGCAGGTCCCTGAGGGGTGCGGCCAGCCGAGCTCTGCGCGCTTTTACCTGGCGAGCCTCTTCGTTCACTGTCTTTCTCAGCATCTGCACATCTTCAAATAAAGGCCCATCTGTCTCCATTGCCACCGGGACGCTGATGGTGCTCGCTTGACTATACACTGCGTACTGCAATGCAAAGCGCGGAGTCACTCTCGGCCAGCGCTTGGGGGGGCGGCTCCAGGGCTCCTCCTCGAGATGCCGCCCTCCCCCGGGGCCCCTCCTGAAGGAAGCCTGTGTGCAGGACAAGCCGAGCCTGGCCTACACCTGCCCGCCTGCAGGCGGGGACAGCAGAGCGGCCGCCTCACTTCCAGGCTCTCCCAGCCCTGGGCCACAGGACACCCGCCCTGGAGCCTTGGCCTCCTGCCGCCCTGGGCCTGCTCGCGGGGACCGCTTCCCACAGAAGCCTGTGCCTCCAGCCCCCACCCCTGCTCCCAGCCTGTGGGCCTCATTGTGCCTTCCCCGCATCCATGGCACCCTCACTCATGTCCCTGTTTGCTCGGTGTTCTCCAGACTCGCCCCAACCCCAGCAGGGGTCACACCCGCCCTTTGACGCACAGCCTCTCTGTTCACCTCCTGGATGATGTGGTCTCGATCGGTCCCGCAGCTCACAGCTCACCCTGCCAGCTGGGGCCAGCCCTGCAGGGGGCCCGATGCGCCCACAAGCCAGTGGGGTCCCGTCGGGGCACCCAGGCACGCCGCTCTCCCTAGGCTCCAGGCCAAGTCAGGCTCTGGTGTGAAGTGAGGTCCACTCAGTTGTGTCCAACTCTTTGCGACCCCGTGGACTGCAGCCTACCAGGCTCCTCCATCCATGAGATTCCCCAGGCAAGAACACTGGAGTGGGGTGCCATTTCCTTCTCCAGGGGAATCTTCCTGAACCAGGGATCAAATCCGGGTCTCCCGCATTGCAGGCGGACGCTTTAACCTCTGAGCCACCAGGGAAGCTCTGGTGTGAGCAGGACAGTTTCTGACTTTGCTTCTGAGAGTGTGACTGGGCCGGGTGGGGGATGAGCTTGCTTCACAGGTGGCGGAGAGGCCTGACTGTCCTTATCACACTCGGCGTCCACTCGTGTGTCTGTTGCGAGTTGGGTGCTACTCCAAGTACAAGCTATAACGTGAGTGCTAGAAACTAGCTGCGGTCCTTATGCTAACCCGAGGCTCCGGGCTGGTGCCGGGGTTGGGGTCCCAAGATGCAGCTCTGCCCTCCCTGCCCTGCACCGTGCCCCTCCGCCTGGGCTCCCCGCCCATATGCCTCCCTCCCACCAGGCAAGCACACCCAGGGGAACCGCCAGGCTCTCCGGGGGCCCTTCTCCCCTGACCCCGCAGGCCTGGGCCTTGCCTCTCTGATGGGACGCTAAGCACCAGGCTGTGGGTGACCTTGTGGCCATGTGCTGACCACCGCTGGTCCTGAAGCCGCCCCCTCCCGGCTCCTCTCTCCTCCGCTACAGCTTGGACGACACAACTGTCCCTCCTCACGGCCCCCGAGGGTCTCGCAGACCCCCGCCCTCAGCCCCCTCGCAGGAGCCACATCCTCGAATCCCATCCTCCCGCTGCGACAGGTGTGCAGGCCCCTCAGCGCCCCCACCCGCCCTGGCCAGCAGCAGCGCCTCCACCCAGAGCACCCCACGAGCGTTCTGAGCACCGGTGAGCCGGGATGATGCCTGCACAGTGGAGGGGGTCGAACCCACGGGTCCTGCTCCCTCTCCAGCTTCAGCCCCAGCTCAGACCACGCCCAGCCCCTGCCCTTCGACGACACTTCATCCACGAGCAGCTCCGTCTCCCTGGTGGCCCCATTCTGTCCCGACCCCCGGCTGCTACAGCACCCCCCAGCTTAGTTGAGACACGCTGGCACCATCTGCAGGCAGCCCAGCGCTCTTGGGGGGTAAGTCCTGGTGGCGTGGGGACACCCGGCTGTGGCCACCCTATCCCCAGCCTTCCTTTACATGTCCCTCTCTAAAGGCACGGCCAGACTCTCGCCAGCATCACCCCCGGTGTTTGTATCCTGTGACAGTCTGGGTTCTCTCTGCTCCCACCTGGCTCCCCTCGACACCCGGGCCCTGTCTCATTCTCATCTGTGTATCCTGGGACATGCAGCTGGCACCATCGGCTGAGAGAGGAGGGGGCCTGCTTGGCACAGGGAGCCGGGGGCCTCACGCGACTTGTCCCAGCAGGACTCAGGCTGGGCGGGGCAGATAGGGCAGTGCCCAGGAGGTGGTGTGTGGGGTTTGAGCCAGTTATTTCAGCTTTTGGCCATGCCAGGAGAAAATCAGTGTCCAGGCACAACAACCGATGAATGGTGGTGGGGGCGGGAAGGGGCGGTGTGTGGGGCGCAGAGGAGGGCGGGGGGAGGGGACTCAGCCCCTGGGGCTCGGGGCAAGGAGAAGTTCGCACAAGGATGCTAGGTGACGTCTGCAGGAAGTCGGTGTCACTAGCAAGCTGGGGCAGGGAGGCGGGTAGGCAGAGGAGTCTCACCAGGAATAAAAACCCTCTCCCACCCGCTGAGGCTGGTGTTCGCAGCAGGTGGGAGAGGGAACGCACACCCCCAGAGGCTCGTCTCCTGCACGAGAGGCAGGCAGCCAGGCTCTGTGCCCCGGGCCTGCCACACATCGTCCTCTCGCTGCTAATGGGCAGAACACTGAGCCACAGCCGCATCTGAAACCACAGAGGCGCACCTGCTCTGCATGATGTCTCGAGGTCCCGCAGAAGGGAGAGCGCGGTAAACTGCTGTATGGCTTCTTTTGGCGGACTGGGAAACACACATTCACGTTAGAAACCTTCCGTATTTCCCTTTACTAAACTGAATCACGTCTGACCGTTAAAAACACCCCAACGCAAGCTGCCACAACTGCTAAGACAAACAACCCGAATCCTGAAGGACCGCCACTTTCTGAATCCAGAGGCCTACACGGGGACCTGCGGTCATGTCTCAGGGCCGATGAGACCTGGCTCGGGCAAATCCAAGGCTCAGCACCAGGCAGACTGCTAGAGTGCCCCCTGCGAACAGAGGGAGGAGCTGGGGCCACCTTAAATGAAGAAGCCGGTGAACCACTTCTCAGACGGCAGGTTCGAGACAGAGCGTGCGGCTGCAACCACCCAACTACCTATTTTCGTTACAGAGACAGAAAGCAAACTGTATTACCCACAAAATTATTTACTGTTTTTGGTTGTCATAAATGGCAAGCAGTGATTAGAATTTAGAAAAGATTTTCTCTCTCTCTCGAGAATGAACAGCGAGCACCAAGGCCCTGATGTCCAGCTCTGAGACACTAGCCCATGAAGTATTTTCCGTTTCAGACAGTGAGCGGCGGACTGCAGCATGCGGATGGGCCGGGCCGGGGTGGAGGTGGCTCTCAGGCACAGATGAGGGGTGGGGCGGTGCTCGGCCCGGGGCTCCACAGCACAAACGAGGCGGACCCCACCAGAGGCCGACCCACGGACGCTGCTACTTGAGACGCCGTGAGACAGAGCGGCCGGAGGAGGGAAAAGGCGATGGATGAACGTTCAGGAAAGGTTCAGAAACGGGAATGAGGATGACACATAAATATACGTTAGTGGGATCTTCCATGGGGTTTATTCCTGCTTTCCAGGTAAAACAATAAAATCAGATCCTCTGATTTGTACGCATTTCACAGGTTTTCCAAGGACGTGTGCAACGGGGGCCCTGATGACCCTGACTGGGACCCCTACCCCGTCTGACCTTGGCCTGGGAGCTGTCAGAACAGAGCAAGGCAGCCGGATGCCCCGCCAGGCCCGGTCTGTCCACCCACATGCCCCGGACACAGGGCTTTACGACGAACATCAGCCATATTTTAACCTCATGTTCAGCATAGATTCTGTTCTTAAAAGTATACGCCCATAGCCACCCGCCTCAATAATGACTGCACCGTTCCACAGGAATCTTAAAGCAGCACTTCTGCATAAGAGCGTGGCACACAGACAGGGAATAACAAATCAGCATGTTGTTACGAACGTGAAGGACATACTTTCAACTTTGATCCACGTGTCACTTTTTATTCAACGCCACAGAGATCGAGAACCCACAGAACGCCTGAGATCACGATGGCTCGTGCACACTTCTCACCAAAGGCAATGAGTAGGCTGCGTGTCACCTGGTTCACCTTACAGGACTTTTCAGGACTTTAGGGGGTAGCTGAGCAGTTATCCTCAGAAAACAAAAATCTTTTCTTTTCTGGGGAACTGACCACAGCCCTGAGAATTCTCAGGGGTGGCAGAGACTCACAGAAAGGCCCTTCAGGGATGGTCAGATAGACACTCAGCACCAGGAAGGCCTGCCAGGACCTGCTCCAATCCCCCGACCAGAGGACACGACCCCTGCAGCCCAGCTCCGGCCCCTGGCCCCGGCCGTCTGGGGGGTGTCAGCTGGCTCACCTCTACAGGGGACACTTCAGTGCCGGCGGCCCCGGAAGACACGCCCGCTGGGCCCACCGGCCAGGGCGCGCCGGCACGGGAGAAAAGGGTTAGTTGCTAGGAGGACAGAAGTCAGTCAGCTGTTCCTGAGAAAGGCTCAAGCCTGCAGAAGCCGCCTCATTTTAGGACACAGGTCACTGACTTCATACTTCACCTGTTCCAAATCCAGTTTTTATTCTTTTCCCCTGTAGAATTAATTTGATATGAAAAAGAAAGGAAAGGACTGTTTCAACTACGGCATCTATGACATTTGAGAGAGAAAAGCAAACTGTAATCTGGGCCCAGAACAGAGGTTGTATCCTGGCTTTCTTTTTACCACAGTATATTCGAAAGCTTTGTATCTTATTTTAAAAGCATAATCATCATCATCATCATCAATAAAAACGCCAATCCTGTGGTAAAAACTTGGTGGGGCAAAATAAGTACTTATACGAAGGTTGGAAAGCATTTTTATTGCGGACAGTTTCGTACACAATGTTAGTGAAGTGGAGCTGTCCCCCTCCCACGATGAAGCCACACTCCTCTCTCACAAAAACACTCAAGTCACACCCTGGACGTTTTCACGTCCCTCTCTTTTTCAGTACCTGGGGGTTTGCTTTGGCTAGATTTTCTATTTTAACCCACGCTTCTTCTCGTTCTTTCATTTTTAGCTTCTCTCTGAAAAATAGTAAAATGTCGTTGGTGTTAGAGAAACAGATCAAATTCAAGAAAGCGTTCAGTGGGGGTGGGGGGGCACGGCCAGCAACACGACACCTCATTTCCCCTCGGTCACTGTCTGGCCTCATCTCATGTACGTCACAGTGGAGGCCACGAGGTACACAATGGGGAGAAAAAAGCAAAACTGGGCTTAGAGGAAAAAGAGCTAAAATTACAAACACACCAAAACTTTAACACGTCTAAGAAGTTCAGCTCTTAGGAGCGTCTGCACCAGCAGCTCCTCGCCTCCTTCCTTCCCTGGCTTTGTTGCGTTGCCACAGGACGCTCACGGCTTCGATGAGAAGTCTCTGCACCCGTGAAGAGTGAGACGCGCCCCAGCGTGGAGGAACCAGGCGATAACACCCGTGAAGAGTGAGATGTGCCCCAGCGTGGAGGAGCCAGGTGAGGACGTGCTTAGAGGCAGAGCATGCAGGTCTGCACCCACGAGGCGCAGGGCCTTCAGGGAATCGCTCACCACGGGACCGACTTTTTAAACTAGAACACGTGCGGCCGGGTGGGTCAGGCCCCTTTCGGGGATGCGATGGCCCACGGACAACGATGCGCCATCAGACGAGCCCCGGGGCCACGCGCTCCAGCCCTGGACGCGCCGCCCGAGCAGGGGGGGCCGCTGCAAGGCACCACGGCCGGCTCCCCGCGCCCTCCTCCTCCTCCGTCGCCGCCTCCCACACACTCGTTGACGTTTTGCTGTCGTGCTCTTCCCGCCCGGCCCAGAGCAGAAACTCCCGAAGGGCAAGGGTTTTGTTTGTTTTATTCACAGCAGGGCCTGGCACGCAGGTAAACACACACTGAGGAACGAACACGGCACTTTGTGACTCTGATAACGGGTGGAGCAGGCTGTCACCAGCACAGCCCAGGGACGTGTCACTGAGCATGTCCCTGGACAGGGGTGGGCTCTGACGTCCTCACGGCACGAGAGCAGGGCCCTGGTTTTGTGAGGGACTCAGGCACCAGACTCTAGGGAGAACGCCTGAATTTATGGAGATCAACAAGTCAGAACAATAAAGTTATGCTGGGTGAAGTTCTGGCTCTTTTACACAAAACTTACAGGACGGAATCTAAATTCCTGCCTGATGACCATGAAAAATTACTACACATTCCTGTTTTTAAATGTCCTTGAGAAATGCAAAGATTCTGAAAGTTAAATTCTTGATTATTACATGTACTTTTTGCAAAGATGACTGAGCTGGTAGAATAAGGGAGAGAATAGCTAAGGTCTCTTTTTTTGTGGTGGGCGGGGTGGACTGTGAGGCTTGTGGGATCTTACTTCCCCAACCAGGGATAGAACCCAGGCCCTCGGGAATGAAAACGTTGAGTCCTAGCCACCAGGGAGGTGCCAGAGAATAGCTAACTTAGAAAATAAGTTTTCATCACAAAGATTTAATTTGCTTTCTGGTACAAAAGGGCAGATGTTGCTTTGAAGTAAAGAAAAACTTTTTAGGACAAACAAATGGCAGAGGTTTATTCAGGATCAAGGGGAAAAAAAATCCTTGAAAGAATGACTTTTGAAAAGAGCAACTTACTTCAGTTTCTCTGCCTTAAACTGCTGGGTGCAGTCATCAAACAGCTTTTGGTTCATCTCCATGAAGAGCTTCAGTGCGTTGTATATCAAGCCGTGTATTGTCCTGTAATGAGAGCTTCGTGTTGAAACTCAGGGTGCTTCATATTATTCATCTTTTTGGATCCATCTCCCTCTCCGCCCCCACCACACACTACTTCCTCTCCCAACCTGTCAGTGTATTTCAATGGTCCCACAAGTCTCCTAAGCTTTAGAGTTAAAAGCCTGTGACTTTTTGACTCCTTGCTGGTTTTCTCAGAGGCAGCCCGGCTTCATCAAGCCTCTCATCTCAGCGCCTGGGCCTTCCGGCTCACCGACCTTGCTAGTGGCAGCCAAAAGCCGCATCATTTACTTGGAAGTCGAATAAAAAATGGTGAACCTTGAACAGGTACAGTTAAGGCAAGCTTAGTCACACAGAGAATAATGGCAATGTTTTACTTCCTGTAGACGTCAGCTTCCTTTCAATCTTACTCACCGAGGACAAAAAACTAATGTTGACACTGCCAAAGCACAGCTTAGGAGAGCGTTAAATGAAACTACTACCCATCAGCTTAGTCCAGCTCAGCTCTCAGGTGCTGACACCCAGGAGAGGGAGGGCCTGGCTGTCCCCCCGGCAGGGCCTCGGGAGGACTCCTGTCTCACCTGCCATCAGCTGCAGCCACGTGAGGAACCGCCCCCCCGACCCCTGTAATCTGGGCAGAGGACTCCCCTCGGAGCCTGGTCAACCCACAGAACTGGGAGCAACAACCAAAAACTTGACTTGCAAGTCTTAACTAGTATTTAATTCATTGTAATAAAACCAGATCCTGTTTAGAAAACATCTAACGGGACATGTCTGTCTTTGCAGGGGGCAGGGACCTAAGCCATCACTGCCGGCCTTCACAGCGCTCTGAACCACACGCAGGAGCTGGGGCTCAGCTCGAGGGCTTGGTTAGCACCTGCGGAGCTCAACAGAAGACGAGCGTCAAGCAGGAAAGGCTGCTGAAAGCGACACGTGAACACAGGCTGCCGCACTGTTTCCACCGTCACGGCGGCGGTCTCTCCTACTCCGGCTGTTAGTACTGCTGCCAGACCTGTGGCTGAGGGGCTGCTGCAGAAGCGCAAGAGTGCAGAGAGGTGCCAGGAGCTTTACCCTGATGCACGCTCGCTCTGTCCTAACCAACCCCGCAGAAGGGTGGCAGGCGCCACAAGGCAACGCGCTGCACGTGGCCTGACGATATCTTGATCGATCGATCACCACTCAACAGTGGGTGCCAACATTTACTCCTGTTTTTGGTTGAGCCAAGTGGCTTGTGGGACTTTAGTCCCTGGACTCGGAGGACGTCTGGCAGTGACAGTGAGGAGTCCTAACCACTGGACCACCAGGGAAGTCCGAGTGCCCACATTCTCTCTGCTTTCCAGGTGAGGAGGCCGTGGCCGAGAGAGGCCCAGCGGGCACCAGAGCAGGTCTGGGAGCCAGAACAGCAGGAGGGGTGGGGCAGACCCCGAGGACAGAGCGGCCCACCAGCTCCCAGGGGCGGGCCGGGCCGCATCCCACCCCGCCGGCCCCGACAAACGAGGGCGGGACTGGATATCAGAGCTCTGTCCCTCCTGCTTTAAACCTGGATTCACTGATTATAACACAGAAAGGGCAGATGATGGACGAAGCGGAAGCCTGACTCCATATTTATGAGCACAATGAGGGTACCAGGGCAGCCCAGAGGGTAGCGGGGTTTGAGGTCGTAGCAGACGACTGCTGCGACCGTCAGCCTGCTCACCCGTGTCAAGAGAGAGGACGGGGCAGGGCAGCAGGGGCACCAGGCGTCAGAGACTCCAAGGTGGCGCATGGGTTACTCGCCCCTTCTCTCTGGCTGCTTGGGCAGCGGGCACAGAGGGGCTCACTGGGGCACGTGTCAGCAGGGCTCCGGGGGCCCCCACGGGAGGGGTGGCCTCTGCTCCAGCGGGGACTGAGCCCCGAGGCTGTGATGACCTTTAACTCCTCTGGAGGGACCTTCAGAGGAGGCCTGGAAGATGCACCTCCTGACCCCGCCCGGGGACAAGATGGGGCTGGGCAGGGAGGCACCGTGTCCTCCTACGTGGGCCCGACTCGGGCACAGGACGTCAACGGAAGGGTGAGATGCAGCCCACGCTTCCGCTTGGTCGCAGCTCACGGAGAAATCAGCATTTGATTTTTTTAACAGATACTCAGACTTGGATTCAATAGAAATTGGTTTCAAGTATCAGCGAAATACTGTACGCAAAATTTAAAAATGGCCAGCGCAGGACTTGCTTGGTGGTCCCGTGGTTAAGAATCTGCCGGCCGATGCAGGGCACGCAGGGCACGTGCGCTCCCTGGTCTGGGAAGACCCTACATGCGGTGGAGCCACCAAGCCCGTGCGTCACGACTCCTGAGCCCGCGCACCTAGAGCCCGTGCTCCGCAACAAGAGAAGACGCTGCAGTGAGAAGCCCGCGCACCGCACCTACGGAGGAGCCCCCGCTCGCCCCAATTAGAGAAAAGCCTGAACGCAGCACAAAGACCTAGTGCAGTCAAAAAAATAAAGGCTACTTGAATTAAAAAAAAAAAAAACCCAAAACAGGTTAATTAGAAAGGGGTGAAAGAAAGGCGGGCGGCGGGCGCTCACTTGTTCCAGTGGGTCTTGGAGTTGCGGTACAGGGACGGGAACATGATGGGCAGGATCTTGGCCGCGTTGTCGCTGATCAGGCTCATGATGTACTCGTTGTTCCAGTAGTACAGCGCCCGCTCGGCCACCTGCAAGGCAGAAGGCGCGGCGCTCAGCGGCTGCATGCACACAGGTGGGAGAACACACTCTACCGGACAGGAAGGGTAGGATCGCTTCTCCAAGTGAGAGTGCTCTAGGCTGTAACCCCGAGGCGCCTTCAACAAAGAGGCGGGTGACTCCCTGTCCCTCAAGAGCAGTCACTCAGTCTTCCATGGGTTGGATAACACTTCTGCTGGACACGGGCCAGGTGCTGAGGCCACAGGTCACGTGAGCTCGCCCTCAACCATCAGCTGCCCAGCACCCTCTCCCGGCGTCTCCCCCTGGGGAGGCACCGTCCGGCCCTGAGGCTCCCGCGGGAGGCCTGCAGGCAGAAGCCCTTGCCGTCGGGGAGCTCGCGCTCTGTGGGGTGAACCCGTGAGGCGGGTGGTCTGACGTGTTAGTGCTACATCGCGTGGTGAACGGCAGCAGCGGAGGCAGGGGGAGCCGGTGCGCGCGGATATGTGGCTTCTGCTCAAAACCGGTGGTGGCGGGGCCGTCCCTGCCGAGGGCCGGCGGGAGGGGGCGTGAGACGGCCGCCGGGGGGCGGCTGGGGACAGCGGCGTGGGGGAGGCCAGCTCTGAACCCGGCGGCAGGAGCAAGTGGCCGCGCGCCCTCTCCGGCCGGATCGCGACTCCCCGGGGATACATTGTTCACGAAGACTCCACCATAAAGACCGTCTTGATACAAAACGATGGGGTGCCCAGTGTGTTAAAAGGAGGCAGACAGGCTGGAAGAGCCACCAGGATGACCTCTGGCTGGAGGGCGTGAGGGCCAATCGGGAAGGGCGTGGCGTGGCTGCGGCCCCCACGCAGGGACGTGGAAGGGACGGAAATCAGAACGTAAAACTCAAGTGTCAGAAGTGGGTCGCTTACGGAGGGAGGGAGTGGAAGCCAAACAGCTGCACGTTCTGTAAATACTGAGCACTCAGCTGTAGACGGTAAGGCTGTGTGTGTCTGGCAGCCCAGGGAGCGCAGAGATGGAGGCGGCTTACAGAGAAGCTGCCCTTAATCACTCTTGCTGAGAAGCGTGTCTTTAGCAGAAGGGCAGGGACAAGGCACTGGAGGCTTACTTTATAGACCCGAAGCCTCAACGTGTTACAGCTGAGGCGCAAGCCCGATTGTCACCTTCAGATTACCCTAAGGGCAAGAACACGACCAGCGATGCCCCGCGACCCTCCCAGCTCCTGAGGGGACGACTCAAGGCCGCTCTCTGCGGCGCCCTACCTGGAAGTGGGGGCTGGAGACGCACTTGGCCAGCTGCCGGAAAAGAGGCTCCATGATCTTCACGAACTCTGACGGCTCAATGACGTCCAGAATCTCTTCCAATTCGTTCAGGAACATGACTTCTTTTGGACTGTGGGTCTTTGGCCAGTACTTGAGAAGCGCCATTACCACCTACAGAAGAGACAGCACACAGGGGTCATGGCCTGCTTCCCTGTTCAGGGGTCCCCTCTGAGGAGCCACAGATGAGGTGGTGCTTTCTTCCCTGTAAGAAGGAACCGTGATTCAGTGGTTGAGAATCTGGCTTTTATAACTAGTGTTCAAAGTGTTAGTTGCTCAGCTGCATCTGACTCTTCGCAACCCTATGCCCGCCAGGCTCTTCTGTCCTTGGGATTCTCCAGGCAAGAATACTGGAGTGGGGGGTTGCCATGCCCTTCTCCAGGGGATCTTCCTGAGCCAGGGATTGAACCCGGGTCTCCTGCATGGCAGGCAGATTCTTTACAATCTGAGCCATGAGCTAGACCTAATCTTATATACTTTAGAATCACAGTTTTAATTTATGTGACTCACTCTGTTTAACCACCATCTCAGTAAAAATCAGATCTTTAAATAAATTTTTTAAAAAAGACAAAAAGATAGGCAGTTAGGTGAGTTTAGAGAAAATAAGACCAGTGGAGAAATGTAGAGTATATGAATTTGTAGAAATGTCTTAGGGTGGAGACACACATACATAGGCACAACCCATTTCTCTCTCAAATTAACTGACTGTTCATGTATATTTGCACACATACATACGTAGGGGCTTCCCAGGTGGCTTAGGCGGCAAAGAATCCACCTGCAATGCAGGAGATGTGGCCCTGAATCCTGGGTCGAGAAGGAGGAAGCCTTCTCCTGTTGGAGGAGGAAATGGCAACCTACTCCAGTATTCTCGCCTGAAAATTCCCACGGACAGAGGAGCTTGGCGGGCTCCAAAGAGTCAGACATGACTCAGCGACTCAACACACACACAGATACATAGCTGTGCACAGAGTGTTTTCAACTGTGTTAAAACACATCAGAAAGAGAGACGCGAAGCGCTGTGAAGTGCTGATGCTGCTGGCGAGCCCTCTGTGTGGCCAGGGGCTGGTGCCAGGCCTCGGTGCCCCGGAGCCCTCCTTAAATACCAGGGGGAACAACAATCCTCGCCTTGGGGCTGCTGAGAGGACTTTATTACTAAATCCACACAAGTGCCTGTGGAGCGCTGGCCGCAGTGAGGGGGTGAGCCTGGCCGGGCCAGGGCCCCAGTGCAGGTCTGTGCAGCCGTTCCCTGTGAGGCACGCCCAGTGGGGTGGCAGCGGCCTGGCTGTTGAGTGTCGGCTGCTAGGTTCCTTGCCCATGACACAGGCAAAGTCCCTGCCGGGCAGCCTTTCTTTACCATGTTCCTGAATTTCCCAAACTTCCTACCAGTAGAGGCTGTTTACCCAAAATATCTGATCGGTAACACAGACTAGCTGCATCCCTAAGAGATTAGCTACCTTAAGCCTAAAACGGTACAATGATGCAAAACGCACGTGTCTGCAAAGCACAGGTACCCACTTGCCCACGTAACTGAACGGCTGCAACCTGTCGCCTAACGCAGCCATCTGCCCTCGTCACGGCCGTTTCCAGCCGCCAGAGCCAGGACTGTGGTGCGCATCGCTGCTCGCGGCCGGGCTTCCATTCGCCGCTCATCCCTGGCTCCGCAGACCACACCAGCTCTGCTGCTGGCCCGGGCGCCGGCACCGCAGGCAAAGAGAGCGGGTTCGGAACAGCATCCGCCGAGGGCAACTCTGCCTTGATGCTTCTGACCTTCAGGCTCCTGGATAACCTTCTCTGTCCTTACACTTTATAAAACTCCAAATTTACTCAAGCCCCAGTTTTGAAGTCTGTCATAAAAAGTTAAAACTGTCTTTAAGAGGGATCATTTAAAAAAAATGCATCATTTGATGATTTTTCCCTACTTTTTTGCTCAAAATCATGTTAGTAGACATTTGAGTCCCCCACTCCACTCTGTGTACTGGAATCACTTTTAAGGTTCAGCAGGTGCCAATCACTTCACAAACCCACCATTCCTTGTCATTTGACAAAATGGAGTCTTTCTAGGAGAAACACGATGATCTGTGAACTACAGAACACAGCTGATTTATCTGGCTAATGTCTCTGGAAAAGGTCTTATTTCTGGAATCAGAATTGTACACTGGGCTTACTTTCCACACTGTTTGGAACGACTTCTGACCAATACCCAACCGGTTCAGCTCCTTCCGAGGGTGAGGGCGTTCTGCAGGAGCGGGCGTCTACTCAGGGAATGCTAATCTGAGCCAGCAACGGCTCTCGCTGTCGGGCACACTTCAAGACTGAGTTCTGGGGAAGCCAACAGGCGGCCTGCTCCTGGGAGGAGGCTGGGGGGTGGTGGTGGTGGCTGGGAGCCTGGCATCCTGGGAGCCCCTCCAGGTGGTCCTGGAACACCAGGGGGAAAGGCCACGGGGCAAAAATTGGTTAGCCTCAAGGGACAGGCGGGAGGAAAAGGAACATGATTTTACTCCCACCCACTATCGAAAGAGCCTCTAACTCTTAGGATGACAGTGCACGTGTTCAGCATGCCCAGAAAGCTTCTGGGCGCTCTGCACAATTTACAAACAACAACAACGAAATAGTTACAGACCGTCAGTGGGCGCATCATGGGTGCAGGGCCCGTGAGACGCAGGCCGAGCGCCCATCCCGGCACCTTCAGGGGTTTACACCTTCATCAGATTGTCTACATGCCTTTGATGCTGAAGGCAGACAAAATGGGCTTCAGATTTTCATGACACATGAATTCTAAAGGAAGGAAATTACTGAGGCGAGGGTCTGAACGTTCGTAATTTTTGTTTTACATTAACATCTTTAATAACACTCTATAATCAAGGGTGCTATTATATTACCCGTGCTATAGAAAATCAAGAAATAAAGTGGTTCTGGGTGGAAATATTGGGGACTGGGTGTGGGGGGGACCTGAAGTAGCTTTGGGCTTGTGCCGAGTCAGAGCGTTCTATCTACTGTCTAAGACAGAAGGACCCCACTGAAGCCAGGAAGGACACTGTCTGTCTCCTGCCTTCTTTCAGACAACTACAGTTAAAAGCTCTCACTGCTGCAAAGTTGTATTAGCTTTATTAGTGGGCATTTATATGGCAGTTTAGCTGTTAAAGAATCCTCCTGCAATGCATGAAACCCTGGTCTGATTTCCTGAGTCGGGGAGACCCTCTAGAAAAGGGACAGGCTAACCACTCCAGAATTCTTGGGCTTCCCTGGTGGCTTAGACCGTAAATAATCTGCCCACAATGCAGGAGACGAGACCTGGGTTCGATCCCTGGGTCAGGAAGATCCCCTGAAGGAGGGCGTGGCAACCCTCTCCGGTATTCTTGCCTGGAGATTCCCCAGGGAGAGAGCAGCCTGGTGGGCTGCAGTCCATGGGGTTGCAAAGACTTGGACATGACTGAGCAATTAGGCACGCACGCGTAAGCTTTATCAGCATCCATGTTACTTCCAGGTGAGAGAGAGAGGGGGGTGGGGGCGTTCACTGAGTCTTGCTGGAGCAGGATTAGGACCAGGTTCTGACAGATGGTGGGGAGTGGGGGCAGGGTGGAGGGTGTGCAGGTGGACGGAACCTGCAGGGGGTGGCTTGGTGGGAAAACCTTATTCCATGATAAAAATGTAGGGTAAGATTCCGTGAATTCTTTAGCCACTAGACGGTATGAGAAATATGCACAGAGAAATATCACAGACGGAAACGGCACACTTTTCTCTTATTTTTGAAGCAGGAATAGCAGGGAAAGAGCAGGGTTCATGTTAAGGTTTCTTTCTATGACAGTTTGGAGAAGAACTGCAAATATAGACAGGAATTAGGATGTGTCCCTAGAAAGACACCAAAAAGGGCTTTTTTACTGTTAGTGCCATCTCATTTCTCCTTCCCTGTCTAAACATGTCATCAGTTTACTAGGAGGATAAAATAACACGTCCTCAACCTAAACTGCAGTAAATACTCTTTGTGTTTGGAACAGAAGTCTGGGAAGATTTGGGTCATCTCCTGGTTTGGGTGGGGAGGCGTCCAGAATGTTGGACAGAGCTGAGGCAGAGGTGCAGGAAACCCCGGGAAGGGGCTGCCGAGCGGGGCTCCCGCTCCCCTGCAGGCAGCAGCTGAGCAGTGTGACCAGGGGCTGTCCCTGAATTCTGGGGTGAAGGGGGGTGGCCACATGTAGAATTTAAAGGCTTACAAAGAAAGGCGAGATCAGAAGCAGTTTAACTCAGGATACAGTATTAAGAGTTTCTATTTTTTTCACTATGAAAATTACAATTTCAACAAGGAAACTGTGGAAGACCACTAAAGGGACAAGAAGGAGTCAGGAATTGCAACAGTCACCTTTTTCAGTCCAGCAGCGATTTTTAAAAGTGTTCAAACATTTAAACTGGCACCTGGCACTTCTTGCTCTGTTAACAGTAAAGCAACCCAATTAAAAATGGGCAATGAATGTAAGAGATTTCTCCCAAGAAGAAAGGCAAATGGCTAATATACATGTGTAAAGATGCCCAGCATCGTTAGTCACTGGGGAAATGCAAATCAAAACCCACGAGAGGCTCCTTCACACTCACTAGAAGGGTTACAGTAAAAAGAACAGAAAACAGCAAGTGTCGGCGAGGGTGTGGGTCAGCTGGAATCCTTGTGGCTGTGGATGGGAATGCAGAACGGTGCGGCTGCTGCAGAGAACGGAGCGGAACGGCATCGCCACAGAAGTACCATACAACTCAGCATGTCCAATCCCAGGTTTACACACAAAAGAACTGAAAGCCGGGACTTGAAGAATGTTTGCACACAGATGTTCACAAAAGCTGAAGTGTGGAAACAACTCAAGTTTCTGCTGACAGGTGAACGCGCTACCCACATGCGGTCTAGCTGCACAGCGGAACACTCTTCAGTGACAACAAGGAATGGATTCCTGGCACACGTGGCGGCACAGACGAACCCTGAGCATGTGACACCGAGTGAAGCAAGCCGCTGCAAAAGCACCAACCCCGGGCGAGTCCACTCACATCAGGAGTCCAGAGCAGTCAGACTCAGGGACAGAGAGCAGAGCTGAGGTTGCCACGGGGAGAGTGGAGGGCAAACGGGGCAACCCTGCTAACGAAGACACAGCGTCTGTCTGGGGCGATGGCAAAGATTTAGAAACAGTGCAGGCAGCTGCACAACATCCTGGATGGAATCAATGCCGCTCAACGGCATTATCGACTCAGAGGACATGAGTCTGAGCAAACTCCAGGAGACAGTGGACAGGGCAGCCTGGCGTGCTGCAGTCCATGGGACCACAGGGCCAGACACGACCAGAGCGACTGGACAACACAGCTGTAGACTTTGAACAGTAAATTTTGTTACACAGCATATTTTACCACATTTGAAGAAATTAATAACCTAGTATATAAAAAAACCATTGAATCACACACGTTAAGTGGGTGAGCTATATGGCACAGAATTACATCTCAATACAGCTGGTTAAAAAAGTGTATTCAAACGCTTCAACGGCCACCTGACACACCCAACTTTGTGAAATCTAGGTTACAATAGCCTTATTATTTTTAATAAAGATAAAATGCCAAGAAACGTGGTAATCTCAACACTGACAGTGGCAAGCTAACGTTCATCTATGATACAATGATCATAAAATAGTTACACTCTAACTTGGGGAGAATTTTCAAAACAGCAAAGCCTCATTAGTATGGGGATTTTGAATCCTTCCTACACTTCCTCTGACTGCAGTCATAAACTGTGCCGTTAAACCAAGCGACGCGGAAGCGTTAAACCGCACGCGATTCAGCAGCCATGCCATTGTTTCAGAGTAAAAGGCAACGCGGGGTGAGGTGGCCATCTTACTACATAAAAGAATCACTTCGGCAAGGGGACTTGTAATTAAAATTGCTACAGTTTGAAAACTCATAACACACGAGTGAGATCAGCCCGCGTGTGTCGGTGCTGCAACTTAGGAGGGAGAGGCTGTTGCGGTGAAGGAGCCCGGCTGCAGCGCTGGTAACTGCGGCCGCGCACCACTTCGCAGGGCCCCGCGCGAGCGGCTGTACTTACCGGCTCAGTGAGGGTGCTGTCCTTCTCTAAAAACTGCACCACGCAGTAGGCCAGCTGCAGCGAGAGAGACAGAGTGTTAACACTGCGCGTTACCGTGAAAACGCTGCATCACCGCCGGACACCTTCCCCTGGGGAGACGGGCCTGGACGTGACCCACACCCCCCACCTCCCAACCCGGGAGGGACTCTCAGGGAGGGACCCCGGGACACAGGTCAACTGTAGAAGGAACATCAGGAAGCTGAAAAAAAAACCCCAGGAGATGGTCTTTTAGACCAATACTGCCAAGTCAGCCCAGGGCTGGTGAGGACTTTCCTTGTGGCCTTTTGGAGACCGTAATGGACAAGCAATCTAACTGCTGGGGAAAAAAAAAATTAAAATCTGTTTCCATCTTAAATCCCTAAACTATTAATTTCTAATACAGAACAACTAACGTGATAATAAACTGGTTGGATGTTACCAGTTAATATGAAACAGAGAAAAAACTAAGTAAAAATTTCCCAGGAAGCCAGTGTTACTACAATGGCTGGGTTCCCCGGTGGCTCCGTTGGTAAAAAAATCCACCTGTAATGGGGGAGACACGGGTTCGGTCCCCGGGTTGGGAAGATCACCTGGAGAAGGAAATGGCAACCCACTCCAGTGTTCTTACCTGGAGAATCCCAAGGACAGAGGAGCCCGGAGGGCCACAGTCCATGGGGTCACAAAGAGTTGGACAGGATTTAGTGACTAAACCACCAACTACCACCAGAGAACACACTTTCTGATGCCGTGAGGCATGCTCCCCGAGGGAGGCCCCACAGAACGCGGGGGGTGCTTCCTGGTTCTTGGACCCGAAACTTCCCGAGCTGCAGTCACTGTGGCTTATTTCTGTCTACATGGAACTTAGAAGAAAAGGGTGAAGGAAAATCCAAATTTCCTGGGGGAAACGCAGCCAAACAACCAGTTAGAAACCATTTATGGATTAGTTTTTCAGTGTAATCATAAACAGATTTTTACAAAGTTATAAAAACCCCGCAGCTTCCAAAAAAAAAATCTTTTTGTTTGGAAATATTTACTTTTTTATTCTTTTGGCTGCACCATGTGGCTTGTGGAATCTGAGTTCCCTGACTGGGGATCAAACCCGTGACTCCTACTGTGGCGTGCAGAGCCCTAACCACTGGACCCCTGGGGAAGTCCCCAAGCAACCTGTCTTCCTGCCGCTTGACTGGCGGGCAGACACAGAGGTGTCGTCTTTGGGGTGCGAGGTTTCTATCCCGCCACAGGAAGTCTCCCTCTGAGAGGTCTTCCTTGACCCCTTCATTGTGTGAACCGCTCCCTTTTCAATACTGACAACCAATTTTGAAATTCTCATCCCAAGTTCACTGAGGTCCAAGCAGAGATGGCCACGCTCCCTCCCGAGGCCCCACCGACCGTTGAGGGAGGAGCCCTCACCTGAGGATGGTAGACGCTCAGAGACTTCACTTTGTGCAAAGGTAATAACACCTTCAATAAGAAAATCTTGTGCTCTTCTTTCAGTGGTAAGGCAAATCCGTTAATTATACTGCGAAAACAGAATTTATTCAAAGTTTGAATATTTACAAATTCCAGGTTAAAAAACGTATCTCGCTGTTTTTCTTTTAGTTTTTGTTTTTCACCATGAAAACCAGCAAGCAAATTATGAGTGTCAGAAAAAAGGAGGGCGGATAGTAGCAGAAATTAAAAGAATGTTAGGTCCCTTTCAGGAAGCACAGTCATTTCCATCTTTGGAACTGCAGGGTGATTTAAAAATTCTGAGCTCACAGGTAGCTCCCTGGAGCAGCGGGAGTCTCTTGGGGCAAAACCTCCTCCGCCAGGCAGGGCCTTGAGACCGGCAGCTCGGGTGGAAACGAGTGCCTTCCTTCGGCCTCCACCATCATTTGGAATTCTCACTCACTTCCCCAGAGAAAGCCTGCCTCTCTATTCTAGTGCTGGAAGAACAGAGTCTGTGTGTGCAGAGTGGGTGTCGTTTAAAAATCAATAAGAAAGCTGTTCCCTTCTGCAGGGAAAGGGGATCCCCTGCTCTTAACCTCCAAGCTGAAGTTTTCATCTGCAGCATCGGGGACTTAGTTATCTACTTGGCATTTTACACTCAGGAAAGCTGCTGAGAGCTGCAGAAGCAGTTACAGCAGTTCCTCAACTGGTGCCCTGTTCATGAGCCTGGCACACTGGGCACTCAGGCAGGGTCCGTCTGCAGTGACCACTGGGGATGATTTGCACATTCAAATGCGGGGATAGGAGAGGACCTCACGTGTGGCGTGGGGGCTGTCTGGACACGTCACTCGGCTCACCTCAGCCTCGCAACAATCTCGGACATGAATACGATTACCTTCCCATTTTACAGGGAAGGAAACAGGAGGCACGAGTGTTAAGTAAGGCCAGACAACAAGGGCATCCGCTCTTGTGCTCGCTGCACTCGCTGGCAGAGAGAACCCAGGGTTGTGTCAGAGGGGAGCTCGCCACAAGGACTGTTTGCTTTACATTTTATCTGAAACAGCGAGGGAAGTTGTTTTCAGAATGACTGGGCCTCAGTTCGCCAGATGACAACACTGTTACAGTCTTCTAACAGCTTTGGGAGTTACTAGATTGAACAGGAGGGCGGTTTCTTCCCTGCAGGACTCCTCAGAACCTTTAGCTTCTAACGTGAACTGAATCCCCAAGTGAGGTGTTGGGGAAAAAGCACTTTTGAGCTTATTCAGCCATGGAACCCTGAGGAACGCTGTTTGACAATCAGTGAGTTAGGAGGCCCGAGAGAAAACCTACTGGTCGTCGACTAAAAAAAAAATGATAGGAAGGAAGAACTCTACTTGGATTAAGATGATGACATTTTTGAAATGTTAGTTTATAAGAATACATATGAAAAATTTATAAAATCAAAGGAATTTGAAATACTAGTATTTACTCAATACCCCAAATGTATAATAAATGACCTATTCTTCTTCTAAGTGTCAGATATAAACCTTCTTAATGTAGCTATTTTTAGCACTGCTCTTGAGGAAATGATTGAGATTGGGCTCCCATAGTAATGCTACCGAGGTATATACATGAAACAGAATCTACACATGGAGCCATACGGATGGGAGAGTCCTGTCATTCACTCCTGACCCAAGGACTCACCAGCCCTCGCCATTGAGTGAGGCTGATTTAAGCTCCAGCGCACAAGGACAGCCTGCGCTGCCCTGCTCTGGGGAGGGGAGGTTGAATGCAGTGAACTGGATCGTTTTGGCAGGAATCCCACCTAAGGCTGTTCACTGCCAATTAACAGAGAGACAACTTACCTTCCCAATATTTCCAGTAATTCTGCTATGCCATTGTGATGCTCTGTTTCATAAATAAATCTGGAAAAAGCAAGATGTCATTTAGAATTAGAACACTGAAATCATGGCTGGAAAAGACGAAAATGCTCTGAAGAAGAAAACAAGGCTTTTGGGAAGAAAACCACATAGCCAGGCAACAAGAAGCACTGGTATTTGTGAAAACCGCTCTGGGGGCACCGCTAATTGTTACCAGAGACTCCTCAAGGCCTGGATATGCAATACTCAGGGGGCAGGGAGCAGGGGCTCACTCCCGTTTCTCCCGAGTGTTTTATTTTGAAAGTTTCAAACATAAATCGGGAAGGATGTTTACAGTGAGCACTGCATCTCAACCACCTGGATTTGACAACAAATAGCTTGCTGTTTGCTTTTATTTTTTTGCTGCATCTCAAGCTAAGTTGACACCTGACTCAATTTTAAAGCCTCCGATATTTAGCGTGGTCTCTGCAAAGAGTACAAGTTACTTCCTTACCATTGGGGCTGGCTCCCCTATTTCCTCCCTGACACCCCACAGTTTTCCTACGTTGCTTCAACTGCCATCTTCTGAAACCCCTGTCTGAGCAGCCACTCCCTTGGGCCCCATGCGTGGTCCCTGGGGCTCCCAGCGCCTGTGTCAGCCTGAGGCAGCTGACCAGGACTTACTCTCAACACAGCCCTGGTGTGAGGGCCAAGCCTGGCATCTGAGACACGACTGCTGAGTCTACTGGGGCCAGGGAGAGGGGCCAGGGCCAGGAAACAGGATAGCGACTTCTCTCCCCGAGGGTCCCCCAGGAACAGCCCACTGCCACCCTACAACCTGGCTCGCCTGGAGTCAGCCTAACCCAGAACATGCAGCGAATTCTGCCTGAAGCCAGAGGGGGCTGGGGTTTGAAAAACGTTCCTGCCTAGCAGACAAAAACTACCAGTTTAGAGCCAGCTTCAGGCCAAAAATAAGTTCGCAATGAATAAAAATTTTCATTGTCCTTGTTTGAAACAAATGGAATAGTGACATTAAGGTAAAGACCAGGTCAGACACAAAGTGTGACACACTTCCGAGGAGCAGGTCTAACGTCTCTAGATTTTGGAACCGATCTTTTAAAAATGGGGACGTGGGGCAGGGAGGGAACCCTTTTAGCTACAGCAGAGGTGGGTGATGGGCGGGCAAGGCAGTCACGTGGAGGCCTGGACACCACCAGCTTGGATGGATCGGAGCTGAGCCCACAGGGACCTGGGTGAGAATCGCTGAGCAGCAGAGCATAGCAGTGGTCGCAGCACGGAGCCGAGGCAGGGGTGTGCCCGTGATGGATCGTGGTGGCCGGGCTGGTGAGAGCGAGGCTGCACAGCGTGCGGGGCCCGTGCCAGCCTCAGACACGTCGGCCCCGCCACCCCGCCCTGAGCCGGAAAGCCGGCCCTGAGGGGGCTCCAGCCTCCTCGGACGTCTACACGGGCAGGTGCTTCAGCTCACGAACTCAAGGCTCCCTTCGCTTCACCCATTTTACCGGAAATACTTAAAAACGGCTCAGATGTACAAGTTACATTTTCGTCCAGCACAACCGGCCCACTTCTGTTTCCATTCCTCTGTGTCCACCAGGACGGCTGGGCAGGCAGCAGCAGGGCCAGGCTGCTGAAGCCTGAGAGCTCGGCTCTGGCTCCTGACGCTTGGAGGCGGCCAGGCCCCTAGGTGCCACCTGTGACCCAGCTCCACCAGTGCTGACATTTAAACAAGGGTTGCCTGGAGCCGGCAGCCATTCTATTTTCCTAAATCAACTTTACCATCTTCTCATCGATAAACTCTTAATTCGGATTACTTGATAGATGTGGAGCAGGTACAGGAAAGAGAAGGTTTCCCTGGTGGCTCAGACGGTAAAGAGTCTGCCTGCAAATGTGGGAGACCCAGGTTCGATCCCTGGGTCGGGAAGATCCCCTGGAGAAGGAAATGGCACCCCACTCCAGTATTCCTGCCTGGAGAATCCCATGGATGGAGGAGCCTGGCAGGCTACAGTCCATGGGGTTGCACAGAGTCAGACGTGACTGAGCGACATCACTTCACTTCACAGGAAAGAGAAAGTAAGCACAGCCCCCTGCCTTCTTTTCCAGAGGGGAGCAAGAAAGTGGGTGCAAAACGGGAGGCAGCCCTAAGGGTCCATGCAGAGCAGAGCTGCGGTGTTCCTTCCTCCTTCTGCACAAAGGAGCCAGGACTCGGCCCACGCTGGGCTGAAACCTGCCTGTCAAGGACAGGGTCCCCCACAAACGGACACCGTGCACCCCTCTCGTGAGGGGTGAGGCGCTCTGCACCTCACACAGAGGCGGAAGCTGCTCCCCCTCCAAGCTGGGCTGCGCTCACCTCCCCGACTCGCTCTGACCCATACAAAGGGAAGAAGCCAGCTTTCCCCTGGCCAAGGCCAGGCCCTGCGTGGCGCCGGCAGCCACTGCAGCCTCTACCTCGAGTTCCCAGGGCCTGGTGGGTCACCAGACGCGAGGGCCAGCAGACGGCTGACCGAAGCCCCCAGCTGCGGGGGGCGCGTCAGCAGCAGAGGCTGAGGTCCGGCTCTACCTGCCCCCTAACCTTCCGGCTCCACCGGCGACCAAGACGGGCGCGAGCCCTCACCCGGAGCCGCCAGCCCTCAGCTGGGCGTGTGTCTGACTCAGCTGTGAAGATGCGGACTAGACTTGAGAAAGCACAGGCCTAGGTAGGGGCCTGCACCGGCAGCTTCGGGGAGAGGGGGCCGAGCGCGTCTCAGGCCGTCTCGCAAGCTGCAGCTGCGCCTCGTGGGGCGCCGTGAGCCGGGTGCAGCTCCTGGGTGCCCTCCCCATCTTTCTCACGTGAAGTGAGGAGCCGGTCTTGGCTACAGGACCCTGTGGCCCACCCACTGTCTTAGCCCCTCTGCTTTCCCTGCTCGGTCACAGCCTTTAAAAATGCCCTGGCCAGGCTGACTGGGGTGCTCTGCGCTGGTTCCCCGGGGCCAACCCCTCCCACAAAATCTACTGGCCTTTTGACCTCACAGCGGATGCCCGGCAGCGCCGGGATTCATCACTACCTGAGGCATCCCGGAGCCGGGGGCTTGGGGCTGAGCCGCCCCTTACTGCTTCCAGGGGCAGAGAAGGAACTGTGCTCAGGGTTTCATCCACTGACATGTACTGGGTGCCCCCAGGAGCCAGGCGGAAAGCTGGATCTGGAGATGTGAGACCAGCCTGCCCTCCCGGGAGACCAGACCACCTGCCATGCGGGGCCTTCCTGGTGCAGGCCTGTTCCCAGAGCCCAGGAGGGTGAGGAGAAGGGCTCGTCGAAAACAGGAGGACGTGTGGGGCACCGGGGGCTCGCCCAGAACCCACACCCGCTCATCAGAGGAGCGTGCTGGTGTGGAGTCGGCAGATCTAGGGGTGTTAGCACTCAAGTCACAGAGGTGGAGGTCGGTGGGTGTGCAAAGAGAGAAACGGGTCAAGCTGAACACTTGGGGGACACTCTTCCCTGAACGCTGGGGCGGGGCCCTCCTCCAACAAACCAGGGCTGAGCCAGCCCCCGTGGACCTGCAGGCCTGGGGAGGCCCTGGTCGCTGCTCTGCCTCACCCACTGCTTCCAGCAGAGATGCCGCCAAAGAGCCCCTGCACCAACCCCCACCCTCCTCCTTCCACCAAGATCCACGGGGAAGCGCAAGCTGGTGCGGCTCTGGGTGGGTCCAGAGGGAGCCAGGCTTGGGGTGACCAACCTGCTGACAAGAGCTGGACCACAGGCTGGGGTGCGAGCCGTGGGGTGGGGTGGGGGGGTAGGGGAGCAGGCACAGAGCAAAAGGGCCCTGCCCAGTGCCAAGACAAGAGGTGTAGACAGGCCCCCAGATGCACACGACAGGCCGGTTGCTCACAAACAGCCACTCCTGCTCTTCAGCCTCTGAAGGAAAACGGTGAGGTTAAGTGTGACGGGACCATCAGAATGCAAGAGGGGAAGGCCACCGTGCTCGGACTTACCTATAAAATATATTATTTATCTGTTTTCTGATGTAAGCTCTTAAGCCTAAGAATTTTCCATAGATTCTGTGAAGGGTAGTTTTGAGAAAATCTCTCTCGCGAGGATCTTCACTGTCAAAGAGCTCTAAAAGCTTCAAGGAGAAAAAGACACTCAGTGACACGGTCATTCTCTCTGGGTGGATTACGCAATTTGTAGCTTCAGCTAATCTGGGCCTTACCTGCAATACAAACTTCTGATCAATATATTTCTTCGCTATATTAGGTTGGAAATCTGGAGATTCTAAAAGTCTTAAGAAAAACTCATAAACAAGCTAGGAGGAAAAAGAAAAACACAGGGAGTCAAATAATATGGTATTTCATTAAATGGAGATTTCACAATATACTGAGTTCAACCTCTGTCTGCAAATACTAACCTTAAAAAAACCACAGGCACATATCTGAAGAATCCACATCAAAGCACGTGGCTTAATTATACTGAGGCTGGTAACTGCTTTACTTATAAGAGCCACAGACTATACCCTTCCGTGGCATCTACACAGTGACAGCCATGGCTGAGGTCGCCCCTGCTTGGCGCCCACAGGGCACAGAAGCCACAACCCAGGCTGGGACCAGACTCCAGGTGGGATTTGCAGGTCCCGTCACCCCCGAGGTCCTGGCGGAAGGCCGGGTGCACAGAAAGCTGGGACCCCTGCACGAGTGGGCTGCAGGCTGTCACGGCCACCCACGGCACTGAGGGCAGGTGCTCCGCCTCTGGCCCCTCCTGGCTGCTCCCCATCGAGCTCCTTCCCAGGGTGTTTAGCTCCCCGACTGCCCTCCTTCAGCTGACCCAGACCTCCCGATCTAGCTCGTGGGGCTGGCGCCCTGCCCAATCCACCTCTTTCTTCACAGAAGTGTCAGGAAAACAGCATCCGTCAAGCAGGTGGGTCCTGGGATGCATCGCAGGCAACAGTAAGTTCGCGGACCAAGACTGAGAAACGTCTGCCTAAGACCCGCGAGCTCAGCTCATCGGTCACTTCCACTGAAAATATACTGACAGGCCTGTAGCTCTGTAGTCTGGGTCACATTCCAGACAAACAAGACCTTCTGCTGCTGCAACACTGCTCTCGGATGTGAAGGTCTGCAGGGCTGTGACACCAAAGCTCAGAGGCCTCCCCGCTCCCCGCCCCGGGACCAGCTGGGCGTGGGCTCCGGTGGAGAAACCACCACGTCCCGCCCCTCTGCTTCGGAGGCACCCGCGACCCCGTACCTGCAGGTGAGGCCAGGCTGCTTCTAAAGTTGGCTCATCTTCCTCTGGGTCAAATTCTGCTCCCGTGGGGTTTGAGGAAGGTGGTAACGTTCGAAACATGTTAACTGCAAACTAAAATCCACATATTTTATAATTATAACCAGGATATTAAAACAATTTCCAGAGAAAGTCTACAACAATCTCAAGGCGTTCTAAGGGCAGCTGCCTCCTGTGGCGATCGGGCTCGTCTTAGTCTCAACGTTCAGAAGGGGGGTGGGTCTTGCGAGCCTGGGTCAACGCCGCAGCCGGACCCGAGGCCGTGACAGCCTACGCCGAGGTCCCTGCCTGACTTCCGGAAAGCCAGTAGTAGCAGACGCCGCCCGGCAGGGAGGACACCTGCTTCAGAACACGGAGAGAGTTCCGAGTGCTAGTGAGAAAAGCTGAGATCACAAAGGAAACCATGGGGATCCAAGAACTGCAAATGGGGAGGAAACGGCAGAGGTCGTGTTGAACTGGATGCCATGCGCACCTTCTGGAGTCCTCCGCAGGGACAGGGACGAGAGAGGCCACAGTGATGACACGTTGGTCTCCGGGTGGGTGGCCAGAGGAGCCTTTCCAGAAAAAGGGCTGCAGTGTTGGCAAGGAGAGGAGGACTGCCTCCTCTCGCAGGACAGCCCGGACCGCGTCAGGACGGGATGCACAGACAGGAGCGTCCTCGGGGGTCCGGGCGACCCCCCGCGTGGCTCTCTGCCCTCCGCTCTGGTCTCCTCTTGCACTGTCTGTCACCATGCGCCCCAGCCCAGGCTCCGATTAACCTCAACTTCATAACCACCAGTGGGCTTTACAACACATGTTTTCTATACAAAATCTGGAATTTTGGGGTGCACACGGGCCCTCATGGTTAATAAGGATAAGGCCAACACATACTGACAGATTCCTGATATAAATAAAAGTTTAGTTTTTCTCTATCACCGATTTATAACCTATTTTTCTTTTGTGGTCAGTTTATTTCTAAAAACTTTCTGGTTTGTTTGGCTGCGTCGGGTTTTGGTTGTGGCGCTCGGGATCTTCTCTTGGGGCACACGGACTCTCTAGTTGCGAAGCACAGGCTCAGCAGTTGCGGTACTTGCCCTTCAGGTGCTCTGGGGCACCAGAGCTCCCCAACCAGGGACTGAACTCACGTCCCCGGCATTGCAAGGCGTATTCCTAACCACTGGCCCACAGGGACGTCCCCTCGTAGTTACCAGTTTAAGTGCTCTCACCAAATCTTTGAGCTGACCTAACCAGTTAACAGAGCTCGACTCTAGGGATCCAAAGCAGCCCTCTGTCCCTGCAGCCCAGATGCACAGAATCAAAACCCCCCAACCTACCAGGCAGAATCCCACTCCACCGCAACAGTGAGGGTCTCTGCAGGGAGTTCAGAGCAAACCGGGCTCTTCAGAGAACAGCCTTGTAGAGACCAAGCGAAAACTCCAAGGCACCTGTTTTGGCTCGTCCTGTTTTTCTGTAACACCATTTTCCACAAACAAACACAAGTCACTCCCCATATCATGGGCTCCAGAAGCCCCAACACCAAAAGTCTGCTCTCTAAGTCGTGTGAGAGGAGCTCACATAGGTGGTCCAGGAACAGGAGGAACAAAGAACGGCTGGAACAAGGAACCAAAAGCCAGAAACTAAAACAATTTGCTAAAAATATGAGTAATATTGTGGCTTGTGGCTCAGCTGGTAAAGAATCCTGCATCTGTGATGCAGGAGACCTGGATTCGATCTCTGGGTTGGGAAGATCCCCTGGAGAAGGGAAAGGCAACCCACTCCAGTGTCCTGACCTAGAGAATTCCAAGAACATGCATGTGCAGTGCACGGGGTCGTAAAGAGTCAGACATGATTGAGCGACTTTCACTCTCACTTTCCTAAGATAGAAGTAAAAAGGGGCGGTGCTCCGGAACCTGTGGACGGGGTGTGCGCACAGGGCCCGGAAGAGGCCTCCCAAACAACAGGTGGCTGCAGAGCAGACGCTGGGACAGCCGTGGCCAGGTCGAAGGGGCACGTGCTCTGTCGCTGGCCCCCAGGTCCCCCGTCCCAAAGCCCACGGGACAGAACGAGGGGACGCGAGGTGCCCGCCCACCAAGGAGAGGCGAGCTCGTCTCCTCCTGGCCTGCGGGGTGCGAGAAGACAGGATCAGAACGGAGCCGGGGGGCCTTCGTGGCACTCCTGGGCCGGGCTTCCCAATCCTCTCCCTGAGAGCCACTGGTTGGGGGGCTCCCAGAAATTGGGCCCAGGGGCCCTGGATCTGGTGGGGAGGTGTCTGAGGCCAGGCTGCAGGACAGCAGGCACAGGCCCCGCTCAGGGCATAGGTGGGGATGGTGAGGTTCTGAGCCGGGGGATGAGTGTTAAAAGGTGTGACAGCCGTAACCAGAGGAGCAGGAAAGGGAGATGACATACTGTGGTTAAGGCATACCCAGCTGACAGCTTCGAGCACCCTCTATCCAATCCAACAGCGATCGACCGTCACTGTGGCTGTCACGTGGTCACACCTACATCAGCCGACTTTAAGGAAAGATCACCCTCGAGGATGAGGGTGGGCCTCATCCACGCAGTTAGAAGTCTTCCAAGAGCAAAGCCAGCTTCACCGAGGAAGAAGCAAGGCTGTGGTGCGCAGCAGCGGCAGCGCCCGCCCCCTGGGGTTCAGATCTGCCCCGTCGGACGCCACGTGTCCTGAGACAGAGCCTCCAAAATCCACCCATCCATCCATGCATCCGTCTGCTCCTCTCTGTCTTTCTCTGCTCTAGCTTATTGGTTCTGCTTCTCTGAAATAACTCTGATTGATACATCCTTGGGGCCTGCAAGGGGCTGCAGACCAAGTTGGTTTGAACACAAAAGTTCCCTTTTCAGTGTCCTGTGAGGATGACCATCTTCAGTCCAGGAAGTTTTATTACTGGCCAGCTCCAATGGATATGAAAATTGTTTGTTTCATGCAACAACAACAAAAACCTCACACTGATTTCTACCCTCCTTTCCTACCACATTTCATTGCACTGATTTAATGCTCTAGAAAAGGCTAAAGAAATTAAAAACGAAAACACAGATAAAAGAGCTGCTGCTGCTGCTGCTGAGTCGCTTCAGTCGTGTCCGACTCTGTGCGACCCCATACAGAGCAGCCCACTAGGCTCCCCTGTCCCTGGGATTCTCCACGCAAGAACACTGGAGTGGGTTGCTATTTCCTTCTCCAATGCATGAAAGTGAAAAGTGAAAGTGAAGTCACTCAATCGTGTCCGACTCTACGTGACCCCATGGACTGCACCCTACCAGGCTCCTCCGTCCATGGGATTTTCTGCAAAGAGCAGAAGGCAAAAAAAATAGGCCACCTCGAGCTATACACAGCCTACCAGGCTCTCCCATCCATGGGATTTTCCAGGCAAGAGCAGAAAGCAAAAAGAGCCTACCAGGCTCTCCTGTCCATGGGATTTTCTGCAAAGAGCAGAAAGCAAAAAAAAAAAAAACAGGCCACCTCGAGCTGTCCTCAGGTTTCCAACCCACCAACATTTCTCAGCCCAGCAGCTTCAGGGGTCAAATGAGTTGAGCACCATGGTCTGTCATCCACATGCTGTCTAGACGTGTGGAGTTTAGCTTCAGCACTATAGAAGGCAATCACTGCCAACATCACGCCATGGAAATCAGAGGGAATCCATTTCTGCTGTTAAGTCTAGAAGCCTTAGATCTGGTGCGGATCATGCAGACCCCGCCTCCCCCGACAGCCTTTCAGTGTGCACCCCGATCCAGAAACACAGAGCCGGAATCAGGTCTTGGACAGAAAGGCGCAGCGGGGCCTCAGGGGGCAGCCTCCCTGGGCCCTCTTCTCAGTCAAGTGCAGGACCCGAGACTCAACAGCCTACTCAAGCCTTGGTTTTCTATTGGACTTAGCAGCAGCAAGGTGACTTTTATATAGCTTCTGAACGATGTATTCCCCAGTATCTTGCTAGGAAAAACCTCAGTGATAAACAGCTGAATTTCATAGTGAATAACTATACAGTTACCAATTAAATTTTACCATTAACATCCTTATACATCACATATATTGAATTTTTTTTGCAATAAATTGTGAAAAAGTTTAGGAATGCTTTGGAATGGCAAAACTATGTATTCTGCATTCAACATAAGAGAAACGAACTGAAAACGGAAGCTTAAGAGCTAAAGTATTTATCTCATGTATGCATAACCAACCATCCTCTTGCTACGTGCCATCTCCACTGACCAGATGTACACAGCTACACAATTATAAATTATGCACATAACCTTTAATTAGTTCATTTTTTAGAATCATTGCTGGACCACTTGTGAGGATGCAGTTACAAACCGACTGAGTATTATAAATGAAGCAGAGACTTATACTTCCTGACAAGACACAGTAACAGAAATGGGATTTGCCCTACTTCCTGAAACAACCAAAAAAACTAAGCTAAAACATATGGAATAACGGTTTGCAAGGCATGGATTTCAGGCAGTGAAAGACAGAGATGCCTGAGAGATGGGAAACAAATGCCCAGCTTTCTCCTTCAACAGAATTCCCAGGCTGCAGCACAAGCAGAAAGAACCCAGGTGCCGTTCAGCAGACACAGGTGTTAGAATTTGCAAGGCACAGTCCCAGAGAGGATGGAGTTGCACAGAGACAACTCCAGAGGCTGCAGAGGTCGTCTTAAGCTATTCAGCAGAGGACTGACCAGCACGTCTGTGTCAGAAAACTACTGGAGCCCGCAGAAAGGACACCTGAAAAGAGCAGAGACCCAGCACTCACCCAGGCCCAGCAGCAGTGCCTGTTCCTGCCAACCAGACTGGAAAAGTGAAAGTGAAAGTGAAGTCGCTCAGTCGTGCCCGACTCTTTGCGACCCCATGGACAGTGAGTGGCCTGAACCAAGCTCCTCCGTCCATGGGATTTTCCAGGCAAGAGTACTGGAGTGGGTTGCCATTTCCTTCTCCAGGGAATCTTCCCGACCCAGGGATCGAACCCAGGTCTCCCGCATTGTGGACAGACGCTTTACCATCTGAGCCAGCAGGGAAGTCCAGAATTCATTAATTCGTGGAGTGCTGGGCTCATACTTGGGGGGTCTTATCTCAGTAGAGGATAGTTAGCTGCAGAGTGAGTATGGCCGAAGTCCTTCCTTGTTCAGTTGCTAAGCTGTGTCTGACTTTGCGACCCCATGGACTGAAGCACTCCAGGCTGCCCTGTCCTTCACCATCTCTTGGAGTTTGCTCCCATTCATGCCCACTGAGTTGGTGATGTTATCCAACCATCTCATCCTCTGGTGTTCCCTTTTCCTTTTGCCTTTGATCTTTCCCAGCATCAGGGTCTTTTCCAACGAGTCAGCTCATTAGTCCTTTCTGCTGCTGCTGCTAAGTTGCTTCAGTTGTGTCCAACTCTGTGCGACCCCATAGACGGCAGCCCACCAGGCTCCCCCGTCCCTGGGATTCTCCAGGCAAGAACACTGGAGTGGGTTGCCATTGCCTCCTCCAATGCATGAAAGTGAAAAGTGAAAGTGAAGTCGCTCCGTCCGGGACTGCAGCCTACCAGGCTCCTCCACCCATGGGATTTTCCAGGCAAGAGTACTAGAGTGGGGTGCCATCGCCTTCTCCTTAGTCCTTCCTAACACCTCTTAAAAGCAAGAATCAAAAGGATCGTTAACTGCATCCAAAGCAAAGCTCCAGAACATTAGCAGAAATAAGTAAGTATGCAGTATGCATCAAGATAAAATCCGCATAGTCAGGCATCCAATAAAAAATTAATTACCGGACACATAAAGCAGCATGAAAGATATAATCTGTAACAAGAAGGAAAACCAATCAATTGAACTTACCTGGGACTGACACAATGGTAGAATTAACAGATAAGGCTAAAACAACATTCTGTGTTTATAAAGTTAGGTGGAGACACAAAGATACAGAAAAGACATAGACTATATGAGATGAAGATGACAATTACCGGGCGGGAATTAACAAAAAAGCGGAGACACGGCAGAAAATGACTGAACTTGAAGACAACAAAGGGAACCACCGAGTGAAACACATGGAAAAAAATACAACCCTAAAGAGAAAAAGAGCACCCGTGAGCTGCGGGGCAACTCTCAGGCCCAACACACACGCTACTGGAGTCTCTAAAGGACTATGGTGCAGGGGCCAGAAAAAAACGTTTGCAGAGATAACGGCCAAATACCTTCCCAAATTTGATAAAGATTATACATGAACTCCAAACACAAGAAAAACAAGAAAAATACACCAAGGCCCATCGTAATCAAGGCGCTTGATTAAAAAGAATAAAAGAAAAAGATCGTAAAAAGCAGCCAGAGGAGAAAACAAAGATGCACTAGGTTCAAAGGAACAGAGACAGGAAAGGTGGCCAACTTCTCATGAAAAACGATGCAAGCAAGAAGAGAGTGTAGCACAATTTTTTAAGGATTAAACTCTGACCTGCTGCTCTACACCCACCAGAGGTGGTAAGGGCTCAGCTCCAGAGCGCTGCAATAAAGTGAATACCAAAATAAAGCTAGTCACACATAGTTGTTGGTTTCCCAGTGCCTATAAAAGTTATACTGAAACCGTATTATTGTATATTAAGCGTACAATAGCCTTATGTCTAAAAATGCTAACCACTATCTGAGCCTTCAGAGAGTCATAAGCTTTTTGCTGGTGGAGGGTTTGAAATATTTTAAGAATTACCAAAGTGTGACACTGGGACACAGAGCGAGCAGAATGGTTGGGAAAATGGTACCAATAGAGTTGCCTGTCGCAGGACGGCCATGCAGCTTCAATGTGCCACAAACACAATGCATACAAAGTGTAATAAAATGAAGCACAATAAAATGAGGTATGCCTGCATATCCTTCAAAATCAAAGGCAAAAGAATGACTTTCTCAGGCAAACAAACGCTAGAAGAATTAATCGCTGGTGGACCTCAGGGGTGGGCTTCCCTGATAGCTCAGCTGGTAACGAATTCACCTGCAAAGCAGGAGGCTCCGGTTTGATTCCTGGGTTGGGAAGATCCCCTCGAGGAGGGCATGGCAACCCACTCCAGTACTCTTGCCTGGAGAATCCTGATGAACAGAGGATCCTGGCGGGCTATCGTCTGTGGAGTCGCAAAGACCTGGACACAACTGAGCGACTATCCGTAGCACAGCACAGATCTCAGAGGTAAAGGATCCACCCGCCAAACAGGAGATGCAGGTTCGATCCCTGGGTTGGGAAGATCCCCTGGAGAAGGAAAAGGCTACCCACTCCAGTATGCTTGCCTGGGAAATCCCATGGACAGAGGAGCCTGGTGGGCTACAGTCCCCATAGGGTTGCAAAGAGTCGGACACAACTTAGTGACTAAACAACAACAGACGTCTACTACGAGAGAAATTTAAGAAGGTCCTTCAAGCAGAAGAAAACTGGTATCAGAGGGATATCGGAATGCAGAATACTGAAAATGGTAATTATTTGGCTATGCAGAATACTGAAAATGGTAATTATTTGGCTAAGTATAAGAGGGTTTAAGAAATAGAAGAAAACAATAGAATGGGAAAGACTAGAGATCTCTTCAAGGGAACATTTCATGCTAAGATGGGCTTGATAAAAGACAAAAATGGTAGGGACCTAACAGAAGTAGAAGATATTAAGAAAAGATGGCAAGAATACACAGAAGAACTGTACAAAAAAGATCTTCACGACCAAGATAATCACAATGGTGTGATCACTCACCTAGAGCCAAACATCCTGGAATGTGAAGTCAAGTTGGCCTTAGAAAGCATCACTATAAACAAAGCTAGTGGAGGTGATGGAATTCCAGTTGAGCTATTTAAAATCTTGGAAGATGAGGCTGTGAAAGTGCTACACTCAATATGCCAGCAAATTTGGAGAACTCAGCAATGGCCACAGAACTGGAAAAGGTCAGTTTTCATCCCAGTCCCAAAGAAAGGCAATGCCAAAGAATGCTCTAACTACCGTACAATTGCACCCATCTCACATGCTAATAAAGTGATGCTTAAAATTCAAGCCAGGCTTCAGCAATGCATGAACCATGAACTTCCAGATGTTCAAGCTGGTTTTAGAAAAAGCAGAGGAACCAGAGATCAAATTGCCAACATCTTCTGGATCATCGAAAAAGCAAGAGAGTTCCAGAAAAACATCTATTTCTGCTTTATTGACTATGCCAAAGCCTTTGACTGTGTGGATCACAAGAAACTGGAAAATTCTGAAAGAGATAGGAATACCAGACCACCTGACCTGCCTCTTGAGAAACCTGTATACAAATCAGGAAGCAACAGTTAGAACTGGACATGGAACAACAGACTGGTTCAAAAGGAGTACGTCAAGGCTGTATATTGTCACCCTGCTTATTTAACTTATAGGCAGAGTACATCATGAGAAACGCTGGGCTGGAAGAAGCAGAAGCTGGAATCAAGATTGCCAGGAGAAATATCAATCACCTTACATATGCAGATGACACCACCCTTATGGCAGAAAGTGAAGAAGAACTAAAGAGGCTCTTGATGAAAGTGAAAAAGGTGAGAGAAAAAGTTGGCTTAAAGCTCAACATTCAGAAAACGAATATCGTGGCGTCTGGTCCCATCACTTCATGGCAAATAGATGGGGAAACAGTGGAAACAGTGGCTGACTTTATTTTTCTTGGCTCCAAAATCATTGCAGATGGTGACTGCAGCCATGAAATTAAAAGACACTTACTCCTTGGAAGGAAAGTTATGACCAATCTAGACAGCATATTAAAAAGCAGAGACATTACTTAAAAAGCAGAGAGTCAGCAAAGGTCTGTCTAGTCAAGGCTATAGTTTTTCCAATGGTCATGTATGGATGTGAGAGTTGGAGTGTAAAGAAAGCTGAGTGCTGAAGGATCGATGCTTTTGAACTGTGGTGCTGGAGAAGACTCTTAAGAGTCCCTTGGACTACAAGGAGATCCAACCAGTCCATCCTAAAGGAGATCAGTCCTGGGTGTTCATTGGAAGGACTGATGTTGAAGCTGAAACTCCAGTACTTTGGCCACCTGATGCAAAGAACTGACTCATTGGAAAAGACCCTGATGCTGGGAAAGATTAAGGGCAGGAGGAGAAGGGGACGACAGAGGATGAGATGGTAGGATGGCATCACCGACTCAGTGGACATAGGTTTGGGTGGACTGTGGGAGTTGGTGATGGACAAGAAGGCCTGGCCTGCTGCAGTTCACGGGGTCGCAAAGAGTCGGACACGACTGAGTGACTGAACTGAAAATGCATCTTTAACTTGACACAGTTAGCCTTTAAGTGACTGTACACCGTGTCATGTAAATATGTTTACAGCAGCAGACTTCCATTTCTTTTCCCCAGTCTTTCTGCTGTTGTTGCCACACACCTTCTCCGTATGTTATAAACCCCATGGTATATTACTTTTAGGAAACAGTTCTATTTTAAAGAGATTTAAATAAAGATGCATTCTAGGAAAGCTAAATACATGAGATCAAACAACAGCGATGGTTTCGGGCTTCCCTGGTGGTGCAGAGGGCACGGGCATGCCTGCCAGTGCAGAGGGCACGGGCATGCCTGCCAGTGCAGAGGACACGGGCTTGATCCCTGGTCCGGAAAGACCTCACATGCTATGGAGCAACTAAGCGTGTGAACCACAACTACTCAGGCCACGCCCTGGAGCCCACGAGCCGCAGCTACCAAGCCCACGTACGCTGGGGCCCGCGTGTCGCAGCTACCGAAGCCCATGCAGGGAGCACGCACTCCACAAGAGAAGCCCCCACGATGAGAAGCCTGCGCAAGTAGCCCCTACTTGCCGCAACTAGAGAAAGCTCTCGTGAAGCAACGAAAACCCAGCACAGCCAAGAATCAATTAAAAAAAGGTTTTTGTGAAAAACAGCGATAGTTTAAAAGCCAACATTATCTCTTTAAAAGAGATAAAATGTAATCACAGAAAATATTCAATTGGTCAAAAGAAAGCAGAAAAAGAGGAAAAGGGAACAAAACCCAGAGAGAATAAACGGGGAAAAAATATAGCAAAATGGTAGATTTAAACCCAACAATATCAATACTCACAATGAAAGTTAATGGTTTGACTACCCCAATCAAAAGGCAGAGATTGCTTGACTGAATAAAAGTATGAGACTCAACCATATACTGTGTATGGTAAGTCCACTTTAAATATAAAGATACACATTGGTCAAAAGTAAAAGGAAAGAAAAAGATTTGCCATGGTAACACTAGTCAAGAGAGAGTTGGAGGGGCTATACTAATATACAAAGTCGGTTTTGGAGAAAGTAATATTAATGGTGATAAAAGGATCATTTTACAGTTATAAAGGACAGTTTAATCAATAATACTAATACTTATGCACCGAATAACATGAAGCACTTGATGCAACTGCAAGAAACAGAAATAGAAAATAAAAAACTCCAATGACAAATAGCAGCAGAAAATGAAATACTTATATTTATGAGTCTAAAAAATACAGGGGAATCTACATGCTTAAAACTTCAGAGATGACCAAAATGGGGAGATATGCTGCGTTTATAGATTGAAAGGTTCAATACTGTTAAGATATCAATTCTCTCCAAATGTATGTATTTAATACAATTCTAATTAAAACCCTTGAAGGATATTTTGTAAATAAAGAGAAGCTGATTCTAAAATTAATTTGGAGAGACAAAATAACGAGAAAAGTGAAACAATTTGAAAAAGAATAAAAAGGTTGGAGCGTTCATGTGACTTGATCTCAAAATTTAATACAAAGCTAATGGATTTCCCCGGTGGCTCAGATGGTAAAGAATCTGCCTGCAATGCAGGAGATCTGATTTAATCCCTGGGTTGGGAAGATCCCCTGGAGAAGGGAATGGCTACCCATTCCAGTATTGTTGCCTGGAGCATGCCATGGACAGAGGAGCCTGGCAGGTTACAATCCATGGGGACACAAAGATTTGGACACAGCTGAGCGACTAACACTGCCACTTTTCACAGTCATGAAGACAGCATGGAACAGGTGAGCAGATCCCTAGATCAGTGCGCGAGAAAACAGGGTCCAGAAACAGACTCACCAGTACAGTCAAGTTTTGATTGACCATGTCAAAAAGGTGGAAAGGAGCTCAGTGGAGAACGGTTATTCTCTTCAACAAGTACTTGGACATCCGTAGGCCAAAAAATGAACCTCAGGGAAAATGGATCATAGATTTAAATGTAAAAGTAGAAATGTTTAGAAGATGTTTTGGGTTTGGGTGGGGCAAAGACTTCTTATATATGACACCAAAAGCACTGTCCGTGAAAGAAACAAATCATATATTAGCCTTCATCTAAATGAAAAACTCTGTAACAGACGCTGTTCACGTAAAAAGACAAGCCACACACTGAAAGAAAGGCTTTGCAAATCATGCATCTGGCAAAGCGTTTGTATCCAGAATATGTAAAGAAGTCTCAAACTCAATAAGAAAACAACCCAATTCAAAAATGGACCTATGACATGAACACACACTTCCCCAAGGAAGATATGCAAACAAACACAGGAAAAAATGCTCAGCATGGTTAATCGTTAGGGAATTGCAGCTTAAAGTAAAAGTAAGAGAAAAGGACGGAAGACACCAAGGACAAGGAGGTGGAGCAGCTGCAACTATTACATGTGACTGGTGGGAGCACAGAAAACGGCACATCTACCTTGGAAAACAGTTCGGCAATTTCTTAGAATGTTAAACAAATACTCAACGACATGACCCAGCAATCCCACGCCTGTGTGCTCAAACATAGCATCAAACTTGCTATGCTAAGTTAAAGGAGCTAGACTCAAAAGGCAACATGCTGTCCGAGTCCATTTACATGACATTCTGGAAGAGGTCAAACAACAGAGCTGGGGGATAGGTTAGTGGCCGCCAGAGGCAAAGCATAAGGGGAAGGTCTGATTTCAAAGGAGTAGCGTGCAGTGCTTTTTTGGAGGGCAATAAAACTGTTCTCTATCCTGAGTGGTTACATGACTATACCTATTTGTCAGATCTTAGAGAACTCTTCACTAGAAAGTTAATTTTGCCATATGGAAATTTAAAGTTAATTTAAACACGTTACAGAAAGATATTTACTAGGTTCTAAGTTCTCAAACCTTCTTGGTTCACAATGCCCTAAGTGTCTTCATAATTTCTTCACTGTGCTCCTAGATCAAAAGAAATAGCTATCAATTTAGGAGCTTAAAAAAGTCCAGCTTTTGTGAGGTACAACTGACACGTGTAACTGTACATAAACTGTACAATTTGATACATTTAACATTTGCATACATCCATGAAATGATCATGCAAGATGATAAATGTATTCGTCATCTCCCAAAATTTCTTAGCAGTCTTTTGGGAAAAAAGGTACATATTAGTTGGTTGGCTGGAGGTAGGGGTGGGTTTAGGTAGAACTGGGAAAGGGCAGAGTAAAGACAAAAATTAACTTTTTTTTTTTCTTTTTGTATTTATTTCACATATTTAAAATAAGCACACATTTAAAAATAATTTTAAAACATCCAACAAAACAAAGGGTAATTCTCTCAAAATAAGAACAAATCTCCAAGAAACGGCTCACTTATATTTAAGGTAGAACAAGCATTCTCTGGATTTCAATAAGCACTTGTTGCTGTCATCTCCCCTTAGCTCATCTCTGACGAAAGCACTTCTTTACCCCCATGTTACTGTGACTTTGGTAAAACAAAAACAACTAAGCAAAAAGGGGAATGCATTGTTCATTGGAAGGACTGATGTTGAAGCTGAAGCTCCAATACTTTGGCCACCTGATGCGAAGAGCTGAGTGACTTGGAAAGACCGTGATGCTGGGAAAGACTGAGGGTAGGAGGAGAAGGGGACGACAGAGGATGAGATAGCTGGATGGCATCATCGACTCAATGGACATGAGTTTGAGCAAGCTCTGGGAGTTGGCGATGGACAGGGAGGCCTGGCGTGCTGCAGTCCATGGGGTCGGTTGCAAAGAGTCGGACACAACTGAGCGACTGAATTGAACTGATGGTTTAAATCACCACCTGAAAGAAATCTGCGGACTACTGAAGCTTCATTTTTAATATACCACCTCCTTTCATTCAAAACACCCTTTCCCCTCTCATTTGCAAACTATCTTTACCCTTACAACACATAAAACTTTCCAGAACACACTGTAAACATCAGATATAAAGACGGAAGGAAAGTCTCCAACATCAGTCCTTAACTGTACAATCACCAAGGGGGGCTCAGCATGGAACCTCCAGCAAGGACCAGAGAGAAACCTTAACTGTACAATCACCAAGGGGAGCTCAGCATGGAACCTCCAGCAAGGACCAGAGAGAAACCCTCCGCTCTTACTAGAAAACGCCGACTTGAACCCCGAGCATAAAAGGAAACTTGCAAGGCACCATCTCGTCACTGACAAGCAGTACAGACTAAAATATGGCGATGAACTCATTTCCCCTGGAAACTCAGCATGGATCCCGATAAGGACAGTACTGCTGCTACGCTACACACCAGGAGGGTTTGTTTTTTTTTTTAAAGAAAAACATATTTACTGATTTTTGATGATGGCAAATGAGATACATAATCATATGAAATTTTTTAAAATTATAAAAATATAGTAAAAGGGGAAAATCCACATAAACACACCACGTAGAGGCAGCTACTGTTAACAGTTGGCTCCACGCTCCTCTAGAACACAGTCTCTGAGACAGTAGGGGCGGACTGCGGAAGGGCACCCCTGCGTCTGATTCACCGACTTCTATGGAGTAATCCAGCCCCACAGAGATGGGTGATTCCAGAGAGGTCTACCTTGATGTGAAGCACTTCTGAGCCAGCCCCACCACTCAACCGGTGACCAAAACAACTCCTTTTCCGACCTGCAGGCCATATTCATCTGTGACTGAGACTAGCCTCAGTGCCCTCGCCTAGGCAGGAAACTGTCGAGAGAGGGTTACTGAGCTCTAACCAGGACTTGTGCTAAATTCCGCAGAAGAAGCCGGGGGACTGCAAGCCATTTTCTCAGGAACTGAGAGCCCCAGGGGAGTTAGAGTTGTCACAGGCAGCAGGGAAGGCTTAATCTCAGGGGGCGGGGCAGGGGTGGGGCAGGCAGGCCATTCTGCGTGACCCGGAGACACTGGCAAACACAGCGAGAAGCCCCAGGAAACGTTTCTGAGCTGCTCCCAGGCCAGCCGTGCTGGTAGAACTCCTTGAGAGGAGTGCTTCTCACACTTTTTGGTCTCTGGACCCCTTTAAACTCCTGCAAGTTACTGAGGATCCAAAGAACTTTTGTTATTAGAGTTCTGTCTGTGGACATTGACAGTATTAGAAATTAAAGCAGAGAAATTAGAAAAAAAAGCTTGCTCATTAAGAAATAATAAACTCATTATGTCAATATAAATTTATAAAAATAACTACTTTTTTCATAACTAACATTAGTTATTTCATAAAACAACTCATCAAATAAAAAGATTTCCTAAAACAAATTCAGTGAGAAAAATAGCACTGTGTCACATTTTTGCAAACTTCTTTACTATTTGGTTTAATTAAAAAAAAAACCACAAAGCTGAATTCTTCTACCTGCTATGCTCAGAATGTTCACTTGGTTGAAACACAGGAAGAAAAACCCGTCTCCACCAGATAGGGAATTGGAAAAGTGAGGGGTGATCAATAGCTCTTCTAGATAACTGTGTACTTCTCTGATACTTTACCAAAACTTGACGAGTGGTGGTTCACTAAAGGTTACCTATTCTGTGGAATCCTAAATCTTACCAATTAGAGGGGTCTCTAATTCCTGAAAACCCCATGATGTGTCTTGCACTCTGAATGGCCCTCCAGCCAATGAATGATTTTATAACATCATCTGTTTGTCACTTGGAAAATACTGGCCTCACTGAATTATGGGTATTAATGTATTGTAAACAAATTGCCTATTAGACTGAACTGCCATGCTTTTTAAAACAGGTTTATTGAGATATTAACATATCATACAATCCACCCCTTTAAAATGTACAATTTGATTGTTTTCAATATATTCACAGGACTGTGGAGGCACAACATCTAGTTCCTTTCATTGTGTATACTAAGGATCCCACTCATTGGTATCGACGCCAGTCTCAGCAGGACAGCTTGCAGCACTGGGAAGCTGAAGTCTGCACTGGCAGATACAAATCTTCCAAAACTCAAAATTTCTCTTGAGAGCTTGAATTTTCTTTTTGAATGCTCAAATTTTAATCATTGACAACAAACATCATCAGTTATCCTCCTTAAAGTGACACTTTCATTTTATTTTGTGAGAAGATGCTCCCTGAAAACCCAAGTCTGAATAACCTTTTTGTTAGTCGTTCAAGTATAAATGGTATTCTGGGAAAGAAGAGGCTATGCTGTTAACTTGGTTTTGCTATGAGAAAAATGCCAGTGCCTGAAAAACAGATTAATTAGATAAGTTAATTAAATACCAGATGGCTGACTATATTTTAAAAATGGCCAAAATATTGAGATAATGGAGTTTATATAATTTAGCCCAAGAATCTAGACTCCAGGAACCTCCCCACTGGGTATTGCTCCCTTTTCATCCTCATCTCCCTGAACCTAAGCTATTTTAATCTGGAAAATAAAGGTCAGGCTTGATGATCTTTAAGGTTCATTTAATTTCCGTTGAATGACGTATAAAAAGACACAGCTCACACGAAAAGTGCTAAACGTCATTAGCCAAGAGGGAAACACAAACCAGAAGGACAGTGAGATCCTAGCTGACACCTACCAGGATGGCCACCATCAGACAGTAACAAGTATGGGAGAGGCGGGGAACCTGAAGCCCTCCTACCCTGCTGCTGAGAATGTGAAACGGGGCAGCCACTTTGGGAAGCAGTCTCCAAAACGCTAAACACACAGTGTTAGCGTGGGACCTAGCAGTTCCACTCCTGGGTAAACACTCAAGAGAAATGAAAACATGTATGTGCACAGAAGTCTGTACATGAATGCTCACAGTGGCATTGGTCACAACCACTAAGTAGCAGAAATGACACAAATGTCCATCAATGGATAAACAGATAAATAAAATGTGGAGTATGTATTCATGTAATGGAATATTATTCAGCAATAAAAAGAAGTTCTGACACATGCTACACTGTGGATGAAATGTAAAAACACTATGAAGGTCGTGTATGTATAATTCCATTTCTAAGAAATATCCAGGTTAGGCAGATCTACAGAGGCAGAAAATAGCGGAGTGGTTACCAGGGGCAGGGGTGGGGAGTTAGGAAGAGTGGCAGTAACTGTTAATAGGTACGGGATTTTTTTTAGGGGGATGAAAATATTACAAAATTATATGTGCTGATGCCTGCACAATCCTGTGAACAGACTGAACCGAACTGTACATTTTAAAGGGGTGGATTGTACTTATGAATTACCCATCAATATAAAAAATATAGCAGCCCTGTCTAACAGGCAATGTATTTAAAAGAAGTAAGCATAAAAGTGCAACATCTCTAGAGCTTTGGATTCTTCAAAGTCAGTGAGAATAAATGTCTGTAAAAATACTAAGACAGGGACTCCCTTCGCAGTCCAGCGGTGAAGACTCTATGTTTCCACTGCAGGGTACACAGGTTCGATCCTTGGTTAGGGAATTAGGATCCCATGGGCCATGTGGTGCAGCCAAAAAAAAAAGCAAAACACACACCAGGCAACCCTTCAAGCAAGGCTCAGTGGTAAGCATACCAGGGGCGGTTGGGATGGAACTGCAAAGGGGCCCACCTCTGCACCTGCCCCACCAGGTCCAGGCGCCGCGCGGTGGAGGTCTTCCGTTGGCTCTTGAGTCCTGCACCCGCTCTGCTTGGAGAGGGTCAGAAATGCTGCAGGCGGGCACCGTCCCCACCACACTCTTGCATTGTGTCTTTCCTCAGCGGCCCCCCCCATCCCCTCGTCTACCAAGCAAAACAGCGAGAGCAGACGCAGCGCAAACCCTCCCTCACTCTCATTAACCCACCAACAGGGGAGCGCCCTCTCCCGGCCCTCTCTCGAGGGAAGGCCGGCCGTGCTCTCCAGCCCTCCCAGCAGTGGCAGTCAGAGACGACGAGCACAGAATTCCTGTCCTCAGTGACGCGGGAAAGCACCTCCTTGCGCACCTTCGTGGGATGGTCTAGCTCACCTCGCACCAGGTTTCTCTCCGCATCTTCTTCCCACCACGTGGGCGGTCCTGCAACTCTACTCTCTCCCCACTTCTCCTTCTTTCACGGCTTCACCTTAACCTCCCAGCTCTGGGAGGGCGCACGTCTTGCTCACCACTCTTACTTCCTCATCTAAAAACGTGCTCAGGGGATGCTCAGCAAGTGTCTGCTATGTGCATTAGGCAAGATGCCCAGGACTCTGAAGACGGCCTGCATTGCCAGGACAGGAACAAAGCTAAGAGGGTGGGAGAGCCTGGTTATTAGGACACGGTTTTAACAGGAAGGCAAGAAGTAACGATCATTTCATCTGAAACAAGTCTCAAGAGCACGAGGCATGCTAAGTGGTTCTGGCAACACGTCACCTTGGTGAAAGACCCAGGAGAGACCAGGGCCCGCGAGCAGTGCAGGGCAGGAATCCAGTCCATACCCGGCCAGCCTGGGCCTCGATGCCCCTTGCGGACCCCTCTCTCCCGGGGAAAGAGCAGGACTCGGGCTGCCGGCAGCCCAGGCCCCGTCCAAACAGAAGAAGCTTCTACACAGTCATCTAATACAAATAAATTGAGTGTTTATAATAGATGCCATTTAGATACATTTAATTCAAAAACAGAATACATTTAATATACAGTAAAGCAGCATTTAAAGTCAATGGAGAAAGGGGAATATTCATCACACGATGTAGGGACTAATGATTTTTCAATCATTTTAGAAGACATAGTTATATCCCTACCCTGAGACATTACAAAACAAGGTTCCAGGAGGACTGCAAACATCTCGTGAGCAACAGAATCATCAGTGTTAGAAAATGTTAGAGATTTCTCTTTGTGATTCTGGGGTTTGGGAGGCCCTTCCATAGTCACTGAGAGTGGAAATTAAGGCGAGAAAAAGACATTCCCTGATTTCCCTTAGTCTGAATGAGAGAGGCTTTAAAGGATTACTGATCAGTATACACCTGCCGGGGGATGGTGAAGGACAGGGAGGCCTGGCGTGCCGCAGACCACGGGGCTGCCAAGAGCCGGACACGACTTAGTGATGGAACAACAACAGGCCTGGGATGGTTCTTCAGGTGGGCGTCTGGGGAGGAACCCAGACGGACCTCACAGCCCTAGTGCCCGATAGGCTGGTAAAGGCTGACCTTTAAGAGTTAACCAAAATAAACGAAGCAAGTTGATCTCTCAACTTTGGATACAAGAGATTGTGAACTACACAAAGAAGGTGACTTACATTTCTTTCCTCCCAAAGCACACATACTAATGTAAGAAGAAACATATTTTAGGTTAATGAGCTTAGTCGATTTTGAAATATATAGCTTTGGGGGAAAAGAATCAGAAACTTAAGAGAGTTCAACAGAAATTAGGATTTAAAATTTTATATTAAGCCACAAGGATTCCCTAATTATCAAGGAGTAATATTTCAAAGACAGATAAAATAACAATTCAAAAAACGCAACAGACAACTGGAGTTCAGCATTAAACATCAGAGTTTTAAAAATGGTATCACATGAAATGTTTCTAGATGGTAACCTCTAGACGTGACCTCTGTGACTGAGGTCACAGCAGGATCTGCAAAGGACCTAGAGATGGGCTGGAGAGTCTGAGACTGAAGACGGGGATTTGGGGGTCAAGTGAAACCAGCGATGAGCAGCCAATCAGGGTGGACCGTCCTGGCTCCAGCTTGGCCCCACCACTATTTTCCCTCCTCCCAGCCACCAGCATTGTCCTGCCCATGTGTGGACCACACGCTTACTTCTGAATTATGCACGGGCACTGTTGAAGAGGGTGAAACAGTTAAGAAAAAAATGAAAGTTCTGACATTTCTACCCCACGTGGTGGCTGTGAGGATCAGGTGAGTTAACACACTCAGGGCATGGCGGTCCTTCGAGTCCCCTCACTGTGGTCTAGGGCATGGCACAAAGATGTCCCTTCTTCCAGGTGCCAGTACCTATTTTTGAACAGGAGGATTTTTTTGGTAGCAAACGTCACGTTAGGCTTAAACGTCTTAGCATATTCTAAGCAAGTCAGAGTTCAGTTTGTAACCGAGGGTTGGGCACGCTGGTTAAACGGCAATTACTTACCATATGGACTACTTCTGGGTAAATAGGCTCTGTGATCACATTCCGATTATGGGTGATATATTCTACCATTTCACTTAAAGCAGCTCGTTTTACTTCCTTCCACTTTAGGTCACTTAGTGGGTCGGAAACAAAGTCAAAGAGGACACAACACTGACGTAACTTCTGGATAAAAAGCTTCTCTTGATCAGCAGGAGGAACATCTGAAAAGGAGAAAGCAAAGGATTATCGATCGCAACACTGCTTAACCCAGAATTACTGCGATGCGCTTTTAAGTTTTCTACAACTTTTGAATCTCTATTGAGATTCGAGAAACAAGAGATGGAGTGGGAGTGAATAGAGGGGATACATTCCTTAAAGACAATGAAAGGAAAAACCAAGCTAGCCGATGCTCAGATCGTATGCTTCATGTGACAAAGTTTCTATGTTTCTTAACTCTCTGAAGCCATGTCCAGAGTACTGTTCAAAGTAAAATTCTAATTAAGTGCTTTCATTCAACAAATGTGACCCTGAAGCCATATTGCATGCCGCAGCACGCTGGGCAGTCGAACAGGAGGCAAATCGCAGCTCCGGTGTGCGGCGAGGGGCACCGTGGGCCCGCTGCACACGGCAGGTGAGAGGCCACCAGAGGGGTGCCCCCCGGGCCCGCCGTCACTCTAGATTTACGGGGGAGGGCGTGGTGGCTGTCCCTTGGCCAGCCGGCAAGCAGCAAGGGCCATCGCTGTGGAGCTGCCCAAGCACGCTGTTCCATGCACAGAGTGGGGGGTCTCCACCCACCCTGGTGCCCCATATCCTCCATCAGCGTGGGTGATGGTCAACACGTGTCGCATACGACAACAGCAAGGCAGAAACGGCACAAACAGTAACGGTGTCACTGAGGGAGTGCTCGCCCGGGCCGGGGTCGCACCGAAAGCTTTATACACACCACACGTACTTTTCTCACGTAATCTTTACAGTGATACAACAGAAACGAGATGCAGGCACGGAGGGTCAGTGTAGGACTGGGAAGTGATGGAGCTCTGTGTGACGTTCTGGGAGGTATTGGAAAGCCCCGATCTGCCCGTGTGAATGTGACAGCTTTCTGGGCTGAAGAGGAAATCGGCAGTGATATTAACAAACAGGATCTATTGACCCATCGACTGAATTGTGTCCAAGATGTGCCTGACACAGTGAACCAAGATTTTCCATAAGATCACACTGGTGTTACAGTTAAGGGTAAAATAGCCATTCGGAGAGTGAAACAGCCCACTGGGTCTTAATTTGATCAGGTGTGCAGAAGCCTCTTACTGTGGCTTCAGATTCCACACTGCAGATTCCTTCAAGAAACCTCTCACTGGTTACTTTTTGCTGTGGTATCAAAGAAAATGTCCATAACGATCTGAAAAGCCTACTGAAACGCTCCTCCTTTCCCAATCACGTGTCTTCCTGCATTGTTTTAACCAAAACACGTGGCAACAGGCTGAATGCAGAGGCAGGCTGGAGAATCCAGCTCCCTCCTAGTAAGTCAGGCATTAAAAAGACTTACAAAAATAGAAAATGATACCTCCCTTTCTGGTTTAATTTTTAATCTGGTCAATATCAGTAGTTCAGCCCGCATCAACAGAAGCACTCTGGGTCCTACATAGTTCTGAGGGGTGTGAAAGGGTCCTGAGACCAAAGCTGCTGAGACCCCCGCCCCATAGGAGCCAGCACCGCAAGTGGGTGCCCAGGTGGCCCTGGCTTCCCTGCTTCCACCTGCCTCTCCCCGCATCAGCTCCCCCAGCCCACCTCACCTCCCTTTCTTCCACCAGCTGCCCCTCCTGTCTGGGGTTCTCGCTTGGGCCTGCTCACTTCCTGGTCAGACAGGACGCACTCCTGGTCATCATTTAGCTCCTCCTGCCTTGAATGGTCAGCTCCCTCGCTGGGCATCTCTTCCCCATTGGGCTGCTTTCTGAGAGCAGGTGCCAGGTGACTGTCCCTTGATTCTCGGTACCCCCCCAGTGCCCAGTGTGGAACCCTGCAACTAGCAGGCACCTCAGCGCAGCCTCCCACTTCCTGGGAAGCTCCTCGAGTCCCCACACTGCACAGCTGTCCAAGGGGTTAGGGCGTGCTGCCTGAGGGTACTCAGGACTGAGGGACAGAACCAGGACCACAGACATTCTGAGTCTAGGTGGCTGCTGAATCACTTAGATGAGTAATAGTCACTACAATGTCTGGGTCTCTTTACAATCAAATATCCAGCCCTTTTCAATGAAAAGCTTCATTTTCTCAATGACCTCTGAGCTTGACTTCAGTCCTCACTCAATTCCACACCTGCACTCACCCTCCACTTTGCCAGAAACACCTCGAATGAACACATTTTGTAGTCACAGCTTGTGTACATGGAACTTTCTGGCTTTCTCATACTGTAGAGAACCGAGAAGCCCATATTTACCCCTAAAAATTACATGATGACGACCGAGCTGTCACCAGAACTCTGAAACAAATCTATTGCAGTAAGAAGGAAGAGCAGAGTAAAATCTTTTTTCTTCATAAAATTTCTACCAACAAATATTCTTCTAAAAAAACCAAGAAAATCTCAACTTGCTGAAACTGTCAACTCTTCCAGGGCTCCAGACAGCTAAGGTGTTCAGTTCAGTTCGGTCGCTCAGTTGTATCCAACTCTTTTTGACCCCATGGACTGCAGGACGCTAGGCCTCCCTGTCCATCACCAACTCCCAGAGTTCACTCAAACTCATGTCCATTGAGTTGGTGATGCCATCCAACCACCTCATCCTCTGTCGTCCCCTTCTCCTCCTGCCTTCAGTCTTTACTGTATTAAATATTTTTGTTTACAGTTTAAAGTTTGTGAGCAAAATCTCATGAACTCGTGTTTTAAAACCTCATTTCGCTACATTTACAACTTCATTGGTTTTTTAAAAAAAAAAACAAAAAACTGTATTAGACCAATCAAATCGAGTGAAAAATATTGCACCCACAGCCCCATCAGATATTTCCTTATGTTCGCTGATTTATTTGGCTGCGTCGGGTCTTAGTGTGGCAGGCGGGATCTTTTGCTAAGGTGCACAGGCTCTCTAGCCGTGGTGCCTGGGCTCAGTAGCTGTGGCACATGGGCTCAGCGGCTCCATGGAGTACGGGATATTGGTTCCCTAAGCCCTGATCAGGGATTGAACTCGTGTCCTCTGCATTGCAAGGCAGATTCCTAACCACTGGACCACCAGGTAAGTCCCTCCTGTGTTTTCTGAATGCAGGTTAATTTAGGTTCTTGTTGGTCAGCATATTTTAAAAATCTTCAGCACTTTCTGCTGAGCTAATAGGCTGTACCACTGCGGGATAAAAATGAGTGGAGGTGGTGGTGGGAGAATATGCTTTTTACCCTTGTGTACGCTGGGTCTCTACAGAATGAATTATTTTTGTAATTGAAAAATAAACTCTCTAAATACTATTATGCTAGCATTGCTAATTTTTTTTTTTAAATCTATTTTTTAATTGAAGGATAACTGCTTTACAGAATTTTGTTGTCTTCTGTCAAACATCAACAAGAATCAGCCACAGAACATTGCTAACCTTGAAAGAGGAAAAAAGGTATGAGAGATACCAGCCGTACTTGACCTGACTGTTCTGATCACCATGTAATGTGGATCAAACGGTAAAAGCAACTGGGGCTGACACTGTCGGCATATCTCGCTTCAGCGCTTGGCATTCAAGACTGGCATTGACTCTCAAAGTAATGAACCACGACCCCAGGTTTGACCCAGTTTTTACAATTACTTCTATGAAGCACAATAATAAAAGAATGGATTTTGAATTCTGCCCACGAGTGACAGTGGTTTACTTTAAACTGTCTATAGACGAGTAACATTGACATTCTTGTTTTCGGACACATTAAAGAGCAACCGTGAGCCCCAAAGAGACCATCAACTAAAACGCACAATATGAGACAAACTGCTGTAGCCCGTGGGCCGGCCGGGAGCCCCCGTGACAGGGGTCTGGACGGGCCCCAGGGTACCACCCGGAAGCCCGACAGGAGCAGGAGGAACACGGAAGGGGCACTTACAGCGCTGGCTGGAGAGCGTTCTTAATGTTGAGCAACATTTCCTTTCATTATTATCTTTTTAAGTTAAGAGCGGTAACATTTCTCTCCACAAATAACATCATGGGTGCCTTGCGTTTATATGACTTTCTTCACCCTTCCCTCAGTTTTCACTGCCTTGCTAATGTGAACTTGGGATGCTTCCTGATTACTTCAAGGCAAATCCTTGATGACACCAGGAGCAAACCTGGTGATACCCGGGCAAAACCTGCGGGAGGCAGGGCGCGGAGCGAAGACAGTAACCCGCAGCATCTGGGGAACGCGTTACTCTTCAAAAGCGTATTTCCTGAAGGGAAGCCTGTAATTAACAGCTGATGCACAGGGGTGCTTAAGGAGGGTTGCTGCCAGACTGGGTGGCTTCGTGAGTGCCCCTGGCCCTTGGGTGAGGGAGGGCAGCATTCTCACCTGTGGCTCCAGGGCAAGCTAATAAAGAGTGGACACCCTCCTCTGACCGCTGACCCCCAAGATGCGGGTGAGCCCCAGGGCCTACCCAGGGTGATGACAGCACTTCTACTTGTGTTTGCTTTTACAAAGAACAGAAAAATAGGAGGTACTGATGTTTGGCAGAGGAGCTGACGCGCACGGGACGTGTATGTTTCAGGCTGCTCTGCTGCCAGGCAGGAGCGATCGAGAGCCTGGGGACCGCTGGCCAGGCCGTGAGGAGCCGCGCCAGGCCTTCCCAAGTGGATCCAACACAACCCAGCAGCCACGGCTGGCTCCACAGGTGGTACAGCACCTGCGCATCTCAATTATCGCAGGGATGGATGGACAGGACAACACGCTGCAACCGTCAAACTGTAGGATGGGACACGAGAAAGTTACGTCACTGAACTGTCGCTGTGCCGGAAGGGGTGGCACGTGAGCCGTCTCTGGGTAGAAATACTATCAAAGGAGACAAGACAAGACAGGGAAGCCCACTTCCGTATGACTCATCTTGGTGGTGAAGAGAAACATTCCAAGATACCAAAAGGATTAACTTTTGGCAGGACAGTCAGAGAGAGGCAGGCCTTTTTAGCATGGAGACGATGGCTCTTCCCAAATAAACACAACCTCGATGAGCACCGAAGCCAGAGCTGCGCGAACCGCCAGCCCAGAGAACGTCACTCTTAGAAGATGCTCCCGGAGGCACGGCCATGAGGGTGGGACCATTTCGCAGTCACTCATGTGCTCTGTGCTGAGCAGATGCGCCAGGCTAGCTTTGAGAGACCCCCACGCGTCCCTCCCGGCCCCCAGCACCCACCTTCCTGACAGTGTGGGGACGAGGATCTACCAGCACTTGCCCATTCTGAGCCCGCAGACAAGAGGCAGTCCACACAAAACGGAAACACGTACAAACTCTCCGGAAGGAGGGAGCCAATCCTTCAGCCGTGGCATCCTGTCTTTCCAATACACTTATTCTGAGTACAAAGCGAGTGGGAATACGGCTGAATCCAATTACTACCAGCTTGGAGTAAATCTGGGATTCGTCATTAATAGGCATTGAATTCCACTTACTCTTGGCAAGTACCCCCCACCAAGAAGAGTTCAGCAATACTGCTTTGATTTTGAAAGAGAGAATTCACATGCCGGATTTTGAAGTGACTGTTTTCCCCACTGCCTCCTGCGTCTCCTGTCCTGAACCAAGTGTCTGTAGACACGAGAGCCCTTCTGTCACACCGTCACCTCCCCCATCGCAACACCGCGGAGCCTCACAATGGGCCTTATTACCTGTCAGACGACGCTCCTTCACCTTGCCCAGCTTTACATCTTGACCATGCGTGGCCCTTCAAAGTCCCCAGATCAATTTGGCAAGAATAGAAGTCTCTGCAATATTGACTCTTTCAATCCACAAACATTAAGTATTTCTCCAATTACTCTTTTCCTTAAATGTCTTTCAATAAAAATTGTACACGCTTCTCCTAAAAATACATTACGCATTTTTCAAGGTTTATTCTTAGGTATCTGTTATGTTCTGATGCTACTATAAACTGTATCTTTAAAAAGATTCAAGAATTTTCTAACTGCTGCTATGGTTTAGAAAAAAAAAAAGATTTGGAGTATGACTTTTGTAACCAGCTGTATATTGTCACCAAAGGGTAGCTGGTTACAAAAGTCAGAAGACTTTGATGCTGGGAGGGATTGGGGGCAGGAGGAGAAGGGGACGACAGAGGATGAGATGGCTGGATGGCATCACCGACTCGATGGATGTGAGTTTGAGTGAACTCCGGGGGTTCGTGATGGACAGGGAGGCCTGGCGTGCTGCAATTCATGGGGTCACAAAGAGTCGGACACGACTGAGCAACTGAACTGAACTGAACCCTTTTGTGTGTATGAAAACAAATTTCCTGTATTTTTTAATTAACTAATTAATTTTTAGTTGGAGGATACCTGGTTTATAATATTGTGCTGGCTTCTGCCACACATCAACGTCAGTCAGCCACAGGTATACACGTGTCCTCTCCCTCTTGAACCTCCCTCCCGCCTCCCACCCCAGCCCCCAGNNNNGCCCCCAGCCCACCCCTCCAGGTGGTCCCAGCTCCTATCAATTCTAATGATGCCTCTGTGAGTCCTTTAGGATTTCTGTGTGTACCACCCTTTTATCTATGAGTACTGACACTGTTCTTTTTCTTGCCTGAGCAACACTGCAAGGCAGCGGTGAGGGCATCACCTTGGTCTCTCCACTGTCTGCGAAGGAAGCTCTCCCTAGCTCCCCAACCAGATAGATGCTGGCGATAGGACTCTACAGATGACATTTAGCAGATGAAGGAATTGATCTATAGGTTTATGCGTGCATGCTTGGTCCCGTCCAACTCTGCGATCCCACCTGCCAGCCTTCTTTGTCCATAGGACTTTCCAGGCAAGAATACTGGAGTGGGTTGCCATTTCCCCCTCTGGGGCATCTGCCTGACCCAGGGGTCGAATCCCTCTCTCCTGTTTCTCCTGCATTGGCAGGCGGATTCTTTACCACTGAGCCGCCTGGGAAACCCCATCAATAGGTTTAGTGCCGTCTCAATCCAATCCAACAGTGACTTCTGTGAGCTGATAAGTGAATTCTAAAAGGTACAGGGAAAAGCAAAGGGTCAACACTCACCAAGACCCTCGGAGAACAACAACAGGGTGGGCGGGGGGACTTGCTGTTCCAGAAATCTAGACTCACAGGGAAGTTTCCTGAATGAAAACGGCCACCAAGAACAGGGCCTAGAACAGGCCTGTAGAGATGTGGCTACTTTATATATGACAGGACTGCATTACAGAACAGCGAAGAAAGATCAGTCTTTAAAAACACAGCTCTGGGACAGGAAGGAAGGAAGGACAGAGAAAGAAGAAACTGGATCGTATTCTATGCAAAAATGACAAATAAGCTCCTGGAGGGCTAGGACTTCAGTCTGAAAGATAAAACTCTAATACTTTTAGGAAATAATACAAAAGAATATCCCATGTAGAGAAAGAAGTAGAGAAGGGCTTCTTAAGACCTAAGGACTGCAATCATTCAGAGACTGATGTGATGAACTATATAAAACTCAAACCTTTTCCTTCATCAAGACACCACAAAGAATGAAAAGACATGCCACCGAGTAAGAGAACTATTTGAATACATATAGCCAATGAATTAACGTCTGGAATATGTAAGCATTTCCAATAAGTCAGTAAGAAATACACAGAGTACCAATAGAAAACGAGGCAAAAGTCTTAACCGGGCACTTCATGAATATGCCCCAAAGGCTAACTGATCGCCACTCACTAGCGGCTGCCGCTGCTAAGTCGCTTCAGTCGTGTCCGACTCGAGGAATGCAAATGAAAACCACAGTGAGATACCATGAGACACACCACAGACTGGCAGACAGTCTGAGGACACCCAGTGCTGGGAGCAGCCGTGTTGGGCTGGGCAGGGCTGCTGGGCAGGGTTGCAGGGCCCGGCGTCACCAAGGACAGAGGCGGACAAATGTGCTTGCGAGCTGGGATGCACTGCTGGGAATTATATATGGTTTAAATACATATATTTATAACATATATTTTAAATACATATAAAACGTGGGCTTCCCTGGTAGCTCAGATGGTAAAGTGTCTGCCTGCAATGCAGGAGACCTGGGTTCGATCCCTGGGTCGGGAAGATCCCCTGGAGAAGGAAATGGCAACCCATTCCAGTATTCTTGCCTGGAGAATCCCATGGGCAGCGGAGCCTGGTGGGCTACAGTCCATGGGGTCACAAAGAGTCAGACAGGACTGAGCGACTTCACTTTCACTTCACTAAATACATATAGGTGTGTGTGCGCACGTGCACATGTGTGTGTGTGTGTATACACACATATGTATGTTTATATAAACCTAGTGGAATTCAGGCACATGTGCACCACAACATGCGTCAAAGAACGTCCACAGCAGCACTAACAGCTTGAACCAGAAACAAACCAATGTGCACCAGCAGTGGGCGTTACGTAAGATTCTGAAGCTGTGGCGATGAATGAAACACGGCTGCACACAACACAGATGTACCCTACGGAATCAGACTGAGGGAGAGAGGCAAGATGACAAGGACTTACTCAGCGTGATTCCGTTCATATGGAGGCTAGAAACAGGCACCTCTAAGACCTGTGTGTGACCTCCGGGAGTTGTGGGGGTGCCTGGTGGGGGTGCTGGTTACAGGAAGACTTGCCTTGCAATGATCCTTCACACTTTGTGTTTGTTGTGCACAAGTCTTGTGAGTCACATTACAAACTGCAAAGGTTACAGAGTGCATGCACGTGGCAAAAAAAGCCCTCAAGAGCCCTCGCGGGCACACAGCGAGCCGTGAGCCCCCTTCCTCCACTCCCGTCTGCTGCCTCCGACCCTCCTCCCAAAGGCAAGTGCCCGGGGCCCCCAGAGCTGCCCAGCACACACTCCACACACAGGTCTACACGGGCATCTCCTACACAGCAGCTTTAGAGGAATGAACACTGACGATCTCCAAACTAACCTCGATGGACACACACACAGACGATCCCAGCACATTTTCTAAGGTCCCTCCAGGCATTTCCGTTGAAGAATTTAAGCTCTGGATATGTGTGTTTCTTTTTTTAATAAATTTTGGAAAAAATTCCCAATCAAGATGAAATCTTAATGACCTTTAATTTTTTCTAACTATATAAAGTGTCTCCCTATTCCTCTCAAAGAAAGGATCAGCAATTATGACTTCAGATGCATAATGTAAAAACGGTGCTACAACTTGTTCATCAGATCTAATGCATCTGGTATAAAGCAGAGCAGGCCCCAGCCTTGAACATGTGGAACCTGTATCATAAGGAACTGATTTAAGAATGCATCCAGCATACATACGCCAGGCACTGTACCGGGCATGACAACACAGAGATAAATTAAAGCAGGCTACTTGATCTAAAAGAAAGCAACAACTAAAATGTGTGAGAACTGCAATGATGTGTGAGGCGGGACGGGGCCTGGGGGTGGGGAGTGTGGTGCAGGGAAGGGTTTCCTGAGGCGCACTTGAACTTGGCCTTGGGGAGGGCAGGAGCCATATCAGCTCAAGGAGGCGAAGGTCTGCTGTGGAGGGGCTGGGCCCCAGGCAGCTGGGAAAACCATCCACAGGTGCTGTGCTACGCAAGTCGCTTTGGTCGTGTCTGACTCTGCCACCCCATGGACTGCAGCCCACCAGGCTCCTCTGTCCGTGGGATTCTCCAGGCAAGGATCCTAGAGTAGGTTGCCATGCCCTTCTCCAGGGGATCTTCTGGACCCAGGGATCGAACCTGAGTCTCTTACATCTCCTGCCTTGGCAGGTGGGTTCTTTACCTCTAGTGCCACCTGCCCACCTCTCAAACCCGAGCTCAAAAAGACAGAACCTTACCTGAAGGCAATAGATTACATTTTATAAACCTAAACTAATCACAGTGGATCTTTAGCCACACATTTTCATAGAGGAGAAACTCCTGTCTTGTTCACCACTTAACCCTTAGTATCTAGAATGGGCCAAGCACACAGCAGAACCTCAAATAATCTGTTGAATTTGAAAAAATTGATCTGAAGGAAATAAGGGTGATTTAACTGAGCAGCGTCATAATTTAAATCACATTTACATTAAAATAATGACACAGGTATCAGAGCAGAATGCAAAGTCCATATAAAACTTACGACAAAAAAAACAAAACAAAAAACTTACGACAAGTTCTTCAAAGAAGCTGCTCGTGTGAGGCATTTCAGCACTCTAAACTCTCAGAGGTTTGCATTTTGACAGAAAAATCTGAGAAGTACGGCGAGTAGATAGATTTGAATCAGAGAGGGTTTGTAAGTAGATGATTGACACAAATGCGACCTGAAGCAAGATCTCTTCAGAAGCAGCACGGGGGACTGGAATGGAGATGCCAGAAGCAGGGGGTCTACTAGGAGGGAGAAGGCAGCAGGCTATGAGCTGACTTCTCAGTCTTCTCACGAGGCAATCATGATTCCCAGCATGCTTCCTTAGGGCGCTGGCCGGGCAGGGGTCATTTTTGGTAATGATTATCTCTTACTCCACAAATCCAAACTTCTGCAACTTGAGAGCCTGAAAAATACGCTGAATGAAACTCTCACTTCTCTATAGATGATGCGATGAAACCAATTCTACCGGGATCCATGGTGCCTACGTAATTTTAAAGTTGAGCGAACCCTCCCTCTCCAGCGGTTCCTCACTTGGCTGATGAAGTTAAAAAACCATCATCAACCGTGTAAGTCTTTCTCAGTGTCACAGCACAAGGGTCACAGTTCATCTATTCTAATGTTTACATGGTCCACGTCAACACCGAACAGACCAAGCTTCTCTTTCCCTTTCTATGTTCTCTTTCTTTCTCGGTGGTCCTTAAAACAAGGTTGGACTTACAATCAACAGCGTCTTAGATCTGATGGGACTTCACCACACACACTGAGCTGAGGGGTCAGCCCACAGGCTCCCCGCGCCACACTCTGTCTGTACCGCCTACACAGGGAGCTAGTAACCCGCTGCTGATGTGAAGGGGCCAGAGCGCCGGGCGCGGTCTACCTGCTGCTCGGGGAGAACCAGCGGCGGACGGCCAGCCCTGCATCCTGCCTCGCGGTGCAGAGCCGCCCTTCTCTGTCCTTCTGGGTGGCGTTCCGGGCGCCGCAAAGTAGAAACCCCGCCTGCTCTGTAATCTGGATGTAAATCTGGGGATGCAAGTATGCCAGCGGCTTCTACATCACCACTTTCACTTTAAACACGTTTCGCTGGTGATAACTACGGCTCGAAATCCATTATGAACGCTCCCTTCGCAAACCCCAATTCTGTAGTTTATCAGCTGAGCCGCACACGTTCGTGAAGCTTACCTCCTCCCTCCCACAGGAAAAGACCTGCTCCCCGGGGCCGAGTCCAGGCTGGAAAGTGGCTCAGGACAAGCGCACCTCGTGTAAATCCGACATCTGACTGGTTTCCTTGCCAACCCACGCGCGCCTCCTTCCAGCCTTGGAGATCCTTCTTCCCCTCTGGTTTTCCTGCAGTTCTTCAGTCTTGTTTGTATTTACTACGCACAAAGCAGGTCCCATTCCCCTTCCTCACTGACCTTCCACCACTGACCCCCAGCCCACCACCCCTTTCTCGTGAGACTACAGTGTAAACTTATAAGGCAGTTATTCTCATTTCAGAAAGCATCATATGAAGCCAAGGTCTAGTTCGTCTCCGTGCCCTGCACCCTGGCAACTGGCAGCTTCGCCAGGGAGGCGGGCGGGGAGGGCAGAGGCTGAAGGAGGGTCAGACTGAGGTGAGACAATGGCCAGCAGAGACTGGTTTCCTCGGAAAAGCTCTTCATCAAGGCAAGTGAACTCAGGGGAGGACATCACATGGAGAAACAAACTGACTTCCAGCCTAGACCCTGCCGCAAAGAACATGGCGAAGTCACGACAGGATTCTAAGCCTGGAAAACCTCGAGTGGACACACAGGGGCGTTTAGGAATGTGTCTGCACCTCCCCGCGCAGGCGACGCGTAAGAGGAAGTCAACAGATTTGGCTGAATTATAGCCTCTGCTCTTTTGACAGTGAAAGATGAAGTCAAACGCCTAGGAATAAAGAGATTCAGCCCCAAATGTGTTGACAAAGGCTTTCTTTCCTGCTTAAGGACTTAGTTCTAGAACGCCTCGTAGGGGAACAAATAAGACACTCACCATGAGTACAAATTAGTAAACGCCCAACATCCCTGGTCACGGTGCCGCCTCCCTCACCGAGGCTGGCGTTTCTGGTGGAATATTATACAACCCCCTGCACCTGGCGACCAGCTGCACCAGCGATGCAGCAGCTCTCATCTACGGCGCAAGGACAGGTCATCACTTCAGGGAAAGAAACTGCTTTTATTACATCTGACAAATAAGAGACGGCCAAACGAAGGCTGCAGAACTTCTCATAACTTTACCAGTGGACAGAACCGTGTGGAGCTGTGAGAAGGATATACTAAAAAAATAACGGAGGTTTTTCAGTTTTTATTCACATTCTCTACCCCCATTCTCTGTGTCTCAGATAGATGAGTGACTCTTTCTGGACACAAGCTCTTTTAGGATGTACTGGGGGCTCCCAAGGCTATGGCACGAAGGACCGGTGAAGGACGTGGTCCGACAAACCCCGAGGGGCTGCGTGCCCCGAGAGCTGGGGCCCTCGGGACGTCAGGGACCAGGACGTCAGGGGCCACGTGCGTGCTGTGGGCCATCCTCCCCCGGCAGGCGGAAGCTGATGGGGATGGTGCTAGGCCCCTCTGAACCCTCACAGGAGCTGCCAGCCTCATCTCCCGTGCCCACCACCCTGTCCCTTGCGGTCTAGTATTAACCAATTAGCATTAATATCTACCTATGCTGGGTTCTGGTCTTCAGCTCACAACCCGACGACTACTCCCTGCCCAGAGGCTGGTCCTGGTAAGGACGCCAGCAGATAAGACGGAGGACAGCCCCCCGTCTCTGAGGCTCAGCACACCCACTCTTAAGGTCGGGGGGTGCCCACACCCCTCTGGGGACACAGAGCTGAAGCCTTCCCCCGGGGCTTCCCGACATCCCACAATGAGCTTGGCCTCAACTGGAGGACCATGGAGATAAAGAGGGGGCACAGCTGCTGCGCCCCCAGCAGATAACAGGCCTCTGACCAATGTGCCACAAAACCCAGCGGTGGGACAAGGACAAAACCAAGGGTGCCCGTGGGCAGTGACCCGGCACCCCTGCGCGGGGTGGCCATCTCAGACTAAACCCTAATGCATAAGATGCATCATCCAAGGGCTGGCCAAAAGGCTCATTTGGCTTGGAGAAAAACATGCCAACTCAGTCACTGGTGTTTTTATTATTAGTTGACACAGGAAACACTCGGTTCTGGCGTGTGCTGAAAGACACTCAGCTGCTCCTTTACTACCGAGTTGACCCCAATCTGCAGGGCAAACCGACACGATGCTTCTGCTTGGTCCCCGTTTGCCTGACGTGCGGGGTCTGGTGACAGGGAGAGACAGCCGGTCCGATGGGGGCTCCGCCTGGCTCCCACACGAGCTGTTCCTGGACCCGGGAAGAGGAGCCCGCCCCGCCTGTGGGCACGGCGAGGGGCAGAGCTGCAGGCGGTGCCAAGGGCCACAGGAGGAGCCTGAATCGAGCAGGCAGTTGCGATCTCTGTGTCTGGGGAGAGGACAGGCACAGCCTCACGGGGAGGATGAGGCACGCTGAGAACCAAGGCGGAAAGGGAGGACACGTGAGGCGGAATTGCAGCACCACCTGTTACTAACTTAGTGGCCTTGGGCAGAAGGCTGGACCCCTGTGGGCCTCAGTTTCCTCAACTGGGAAATGGGGGCTACCTAAGCAGTGGGAAGTAGGGGGCTGTGAGCAGATGTGACATGCTGCAGTGATGTCTGAAACAGGCCATGCCCTCAATACAGGGCGCTTGCTTCTGTCTCCCGTTAATCAGACACAGTGGCTTGTTAGCCTCTATTACTCCATCCTGTTTATGCTCTTATCCTCAGAAAATGTCTGCTACGGAAGCAGCGTTCTTCATCCTCTCCAGGCACTTCCGAGCAGGCCGCCGATGCCCTGCACTCAGCAGCGAGCCCGGCACCTAACAAAGGCCGACTCTCAGGCTGTTGGCGTCTGGCTGTGCATAACACAATTACGTGGGTGCTCTGGCGAGCAGGGCACCACGGCCGCGCTCGGCTGCCCTGGTCCCTGGAACGGCGCGGCGCGAGGGCAGCTGTGTAACTGCTGGCCGAGAGGGGCTGGATGGACCCCAAATCCAATTATAAGCCGTGTGCCCGCTGGGTCACGGAGGAGCCCATCTCTCTGATGAGTTCATGGATGTTTTGGACTATCAATTTGTGGTGTAACTGGATTTGGATGGGAAAAGACCCTTGAAACTGGAAAGGTTTATAAGGGATGATGGTGGAGCTGGTTTTCGGGGGTGTGAGACTGCTGCCTGAAGCTTCCCTGGGTGAAGAGACAAGATGAACTGGAATGCGGAGGCAGACCAGGTTGGCAGGAGACGCCGCCATGCCCTGCGGTGGCCAGTCGCTCAACGTTTCTGGGCCGCGGTTTCTGCATCTAAAAACTAAGGTTCTTTCTGGCTCGACAAGACTGTAGGAGACTGCTGCTCTCAGAGACTGGCGTGTCGGCAGCAGTTTCCAGAGCGGGGAGATGAAACTACAACAGGTCTCTAGAAACAGTAACTCCTACATGGGCACCACAGGGAGGAACATACACAAAGCCAAGGGCTTGAACCTAGACGCGAAACCTTTCTGCACAAGGCCGACCACCAGTCAACATGAATTACCCCAGCCAGACATTTAACGATGAAATAGTATAGTTAAATCAATCTACTCAGTTTAAATGGCATTTTGAAAAAGAACTATCTTCAAATCCTTGAGATAAAATCCTTGAAACATAACTCTCTGAAATAACAGAACAACTTGCTTACAGCAATGATAAAACTGGCTGTGAATGGGTGTGTGATCCGAGAAGCAGCGACTCTGGTCTCAGGCTGGCAGGTCAGGGCACAGAAGGGAAGCCCTCGCCTGTGGCTGTGGTCAGGTCCGGCGGCCTAGTGGCTCAGACAGTAAAACATCTGCCTGCAATGCAGGAGACCTGGGTTCAGTCCTTGGTCTGGGAAGATCCCCTGGAGAAGGAAATGGCAACCCACTCCAGCACTCTTGCCTGGAAAATTCCTTGGGCAGAGGAGCCTTGTAGGCTACAGTCCATGGGGTCGCAAAGAGTCGGACACGACTGAGCGACTTCACTCACTCTCTGCCGGCAGGTTGGGGGACTTCCAGCCCCAGCTCTCTGCCTGCAGCTCAGCTGAAACCCCGTCCAGCTTCCTCATCTCAACTGTATACAGCATTTCAGATTTTATTCTATATTTTTTGCTGGAGGTATAATCTTATTTATTTTTGCTTGCGGACTGAAGACTTTCCTTAAACAATTTTGAAAATTTAGCTTCCTATCGTATTTTATTTTGCTAGTATTCCACACTTCCACACTTCACATCCTGGAGTGCAAAGTCAAGCAGTCCTTAGGAAGCATCACTACGAACAAAGCTAGTGGAGGTGTTGGAATTCCAGCTGAGCTATTTCAAATTCTAACAGATGATGCTATTAAAGTACTGCGTTCAGTACGCCAGCCAATTTGGAAAACTCAGCAGTGGCCACAGGACTGGAAAAGGTCCGTTTTCATTCTAGTCCCAAAGAAGGGCAATGCCAAAGAATGTTCAAACTACCGCACAAATGCACTAATCTCACACGCTAGCAAAGTAATGCTCAAAATTCTTCAAGCTAGACCTTAGCAGTACACGAACCGAGAACTCCTAGATGTACAAGCTGGGTTTAAAAAAGGCAGAGGAACCAGAGACCAAACTGCCAACATTTGCTGGATCACAGAGAAAGCAAGAGAATTCCAGAGAAACATGTACTTCTGCTTCACTGACTACACTAAATCCTTTGACTGTGTGGATAACAACAAACTGTGGAAAATTCTTAAAAGAGACGGGAATAACAGAACATCTTACCTGTCTCCTGAGAAACCTGTAGGAAGGTCCAGAAGCAGCAGTTAGAACAAGACAAGGAACAATGGACTGGTTCAAAGTTGGGAAAGGAGTATGACAAGGCTATATATTATTTACTTGCTTATTTAACTTCTATGCAGAGTACACCATAGTAAATGCCAGGCTGAATAAATCATAAGCTGGTATCTAGATTGCCAGGAGAAATATCAACAACCTCAGATATGCAGATGATACCACCCTCATGGCAGAAAGCACAAGAGGAACTAAAGAGCTTCTTGATGAAAGTGACAGAAGACAGTGAAAAGGCTTAAAACTCAACATTGAAAAAACTAACGTCATGGCATCCAGTCCCATCACTTCATGGCAAATAGAAGGTGACAAAGTGGGAGGAGTGACAGCTTTTATTTTCTTGGGCTCTAAACCACTGTGGACCGTGACTACAGCCATGAAATTAAGACGTTTGCTCCTTGGAAGGAAAACTAGCAGCAGTTGTTGTTTAGCCGCCCAGTTTTTTCTGTTTGCGACTCAACGGACTGCAGCATGCTAGGCCTCCCTGCCCCTCACCATCTCCCGAAGTTGGCCCAAGTTCATGTCCGTTGCATCAGTGATGCCATCCAGCCATCTGTCTCATCCTCTGATGCCCTCTTCTCCTTCTGCCCTCAAACTTTCCCAGCATCAGGGACTTTTCCAATGAGTCAGCTGTTCGCATTAGATGACCAAAACACTGGAGCTTCAGCTTCAGCATCAGTCCTTCCGACGCGTATTCAGGGTTGATCTCCCTTAAGATTGACTGGTTTGATCTCCGTGCTGTCCCAGGGACTCCCAGGAGTCTCCTCCAGCACCACAGTTCAAAGCCATCAACTCTTTGGTGTTCCGCCTTCTTTACACTCCGGTGTTCACAACTGTACGTGACTGGGAAGACCACAGCCTCACAGCCTTGACTGTACGGACCTTGGTCGGCAGAGTAACGTCTCTGCTTTTCAGCACGCTGTCTAGGTTTTTCATAGTTTTCCTGCCAAGAAGCAGTTGTCTTCTGGTTTCACGGCTGCAGAGTTAAAGAGTTGGCTTAAAACTAAATACTAAAAATACTAAGGTCATGGCATCCAGTCCCATTACTTCATGACAGACAGAAGGGGAAAAGGTGAAAGCAGCGACAGATTTCCTCTTCCTGGGCTCTAAAACCACTGTGGGTAGTGACTGCAGCCATGGAAGCAGACGACAAAACCAGACAGCATATTAAAAAGCAGAGATATCACTTTGCCAGCAAAAGTGCGTGTAGTCAAAGCTATGGTTTTCCCAGTAGTCATGTACGGATGTGAGAGCTGGACCGTAAGAAAAGCTGAGTGCCCAAGAACTGATGCTTTCGAGCTGTGGTGCTGGAGTGAAGACTCTTCAGAGTCCTTTGGACAGCAAGGAGATCAAACCAGTCCATCCTAAAGGAAATCAACCCTGCATATTCATTGCAAGGACTGCTGCTGAAGTTGAAGCTCCAATACTTTGGCCATCTGAGGCAAAGAGCTGACTCATTGGAAAAGACTCTAATTCTGAGAAAGATTGAAGGCAGAAGGAGAAGGGGGCGGCAGAGGATGAGATAGTTAGTTAGCATCATCGACTCAATAGACATGAATTTGAGCAAACTCTGGGAGATAGTGAAGGACAGCGGAGCCCGGTGTGCTGCAGTCCGTGGGGTCACAAAGTTGCTATTCCACTGAGTGACTGACTAGCAAGGACATCTTCACTTCTATCTCTTTTAAAGACTTCTAACAGCTCACCATCCCCGAGTACTTACTATGTGCCAGGCATTATTTTAACTCTTCTAAGCCCAGGCATCGAGTTACACAAAGAAATGGATCCCCACAGAGGTTAAGGTGACAAAGCTCAGGAGCGACAGGGCTGGCATCGAGTCTAGGCAGTGTGACTTCAGAGCCTCTGCAGGGGACACTTCTGGCCACTCTGGTACCATCCACTGGCCAGGAGCCCTTTCAAACCTCCCAGGCTGGTCTCCACGTGCTGCCCGCTTCTTATGGGAAGAAGTGTGACCTTGCTGCTCCTGGTCAAGATAAAGACCGTGACTGTCCCCCAGTCTCTGTAAACCTTAACTAAACATTAACAAAAGTATTATTTCTAGGATCTTAAAACCACCTCAAAAAAAAAAAAAAAAATCTGTGAATTAAAATCAGCGGTGTCTAATGTAAGTAAGTCTGACACGGGCCAAGTTCCCTGTTGGCGCGGGTCCTAGATGAGAGGGCGGCCGGGACACAGGAACCCTTTCAACAGATCACCGCGGGTCTGGGATTTTGCCTGAAGTCCCGGGCTCCCATCTAACAACACCACCAGCCGACTAAAGATCCAAACTGCCCACTTTTCCTTCTACCGATTCTCTCGGATGCTCAGCGGACTGCGAAGCGTGCCCCACGCTGGCACATGGAGGACACACAGCGCCTCAGCTCCCAGGTGGGGCCTCACCCACCAGCTCTCCGCCCAGGCCCGCCTCTCAGGCACCCCAACCCCACAACCCTCTTCTCCCCACAGAACATCGCTGTTCCAGCGTCTGCCAGACAGGCTGCCTCAGATGGCCACAGCCTCAACCGAATGGTCGCAGGCCGTCGTCAGAGACTAGAGACGTGCCTCTGCCCCTCGCTGTGAGTGTGCTGTGAACAGACCCCTAAAGGAAGGGGCTTCTCCGGGCAACTGCGAAGAAAGGGAAGCAGAATTGAAGGCCCTGCCAACCTTCTAACCTTCCTCTGAGGCTTTTTTTTAATCATCACATGCTCACTAGTGAGCTGTATTTAAGGAAGTGATTTTCCAAAATTCGAGGACTTTTTCTCGTAGGTTTTCAGAAGAGTCATCTTGGGAGAGGAGAGGGTAGTCGTAGTCAATTAGAGGGTTGATTTCTGATTCCTCCCAGGTTACAATAAAGAGTCACTGCTCTAGTCTCCAATCACATTCCTGATGAGACCAAACTGGTATCTTACCACGCAAACCCTTTCTACAAATGCCCCCAAGCAACTTGACAGCCCTCAGACATTAAGCAAGCATCACATGACCTCGTGGTTTAAGGGACTTGGATGTCAGGACTGGTAATGATGCTGAGGTTTTACCTACAAGATGCTGGGTGTGGGAAGAGAATTTCCCCTGGAATCACCCCCTGGCCTTGAGAGGGAAATGCTTTCTCAGGCCAATTACTGGTGGCCTGTGGGGTGTCAACAGCCACACTTAGATGCTAATCAATGGATCACTTAATGTCACACTTTTTCTTCCTCTTTTTCTGAGAAGACTATTTTTGGCCCAGATTGAAAAGACTACTTCCTCCTGAAACTGGCCTTGGTCTCACTGCCCCCGCCTCTAGCCCCACACCCAACATCAGCGCAGAAGACAAGGTGGGTCGGATGCAGACAGGCCTCTCCGTTCCCGGAGACAGGCTTCGAGGGGCCCATCAGCCACCCTGCGCTCCGGCCAGACTCACGAGGTGACCCTTGGTCTGTGACAGAACTGTCAGGGCCGCGCCAGACTCGGTCAGGCGGAGGAACAGACCACTTTGGATTCAGTGAAGGTGGGAAGCCCAAACCAGAGCGCTCTGAGGCACATTCGAGAGAAAATGTAAAACGTGTTCACAGCGCTCTCGTGACTCCGGCAGTGTGCTGATACACATCATGCCGCCCGATCCCAGGGCAAGCTGATGAGAACTCTCGTTTGGCAGAGGCACTTGCCCCGATGGCTGGCCGGGAGAGACGGAACTCAAACCCAGGGCCTCTAACTCCACCACGCGGCGTCCTCTCAAAAGAAAACAAATGAACAAAAGCGGGGCAGGAGTCTCTTGGGCGAGACGATCACAGCCAGGACGGAACGCAAAATCAGGACCAGTTACCCACGGCGGTAGTGTCTAAAGAAAGAACCATCACACCACACAATTAGTCATCGCGGGCAACTTTCTGATCCTGTGACAGTTTGTGCCCTACTTTGAGAGTTGAGGGATCTCCCCGCTGACCCCAAGCAACCCTGTCTTAAAACATCTGCTCTGGTCATGACAGGCTGGCCGGGACCCCCAGGCATCAGCGGGGCTGAGCGCCTCACAGGCCACTGAGGACGCCAGAGCAGTCCCAGGGAGGGCCCAAGGGGCAGACCCGGGTGGCAGGTGTCTCTCATGCCCGTCCCCCGCTCCCTTGCAGCCTGGGCCGGGAGCAGACAGGAGCCCAGCGCGAGGTTCTGGCCAAGCCAAACCTTCTCTCCTGAAAGCTGAAGTACCGGTACTCCGCTTTCACTAGCTGGGGGTCTGAATTTGGAACGAGGGAAGAACCGGGCAGATCTGATCACAGTGGCTGCTAACATGCCTGGTTTTAGCACGTCCACACTCTGTGCTGGGGCTCACACCCTGGTTGCACTGAAAGCAGAACCCACGGCTACTCCTTGAGAGGGTTATCATTCCCAACGTACAGATGAGCAAACAGTTCTTCAGCAGGTTAAGTGACTCGCTCGAGCTACACCGCCAAGCATAGACAGACACAGAGAAGTCATCCAGTGAATGAGGGCGCGAAGGGGCGCTGAGGGCAAGGTGACGAGGGGGAGGAAGACAGCACAGAAGGCCAGAGTGTGGCCGCAAGTGGCCGATGGCTGTGAGCCCGGCCCTCCCCTGAAGGCTACTGGGACCCAGACCCCTCGGTCTCTGAGCCCAGCGCCACCGGGGCTCCTGTGCTTGGAAGCAGACAGGAGGCTGCGGGGCTCTTTGGAACAGTCTTTTTGGGGTGAACTCAGCGGGCCTATCCCAGGGTTTCCTGCTTCGGGCATCCCCAAATGCCTCAATCTCGGCCGCATCTGTGCACAGTCGTGCTACAGCTTACCTGGTATTTTTATTTAAGTGGACATACTTTTTACCAGGCCTTGTCCCAACCAACAATAACCTAAGAAACTGTGGACCTGACACGCTAACTGCATACTTTTACATTCATCAATATACAACGTTTAAAGTGCAAGTCGCGTTTGGTCATCGTGTCCGACTCTTCGCAACCCCATGGACTATGCCGTCCATGGAGTTCTCCAGGCCAGAACACTGGAGTGGGGAGCTGTTCCCTTCTCCAGGGCATCTTCCCAACCCAGGGATCGAACCCAGGCCTCCCGCATTGCAGGCGGATTCTTTACCAGCTGAGCCCCAAGGGAAGCCCATATAATGTCTAAAATAATGTTCAATTCTGAACCACTTAAAACCATCTCTCGTGCACCAGCAGCGTGTGCTGACTATTTCTGGAAGCACCTTGGGTAACCCCAGGGTGTAAAGAACAAAACAAAACTCTTCTTTCACCAAGTTCATGCTTTTCTTTGTTGACTCTTACTACCCAGCAAAGGGCATACTTTGCAGTCCTGAATGAGAAGCAAGATCATTCAACTCCTCTTGTACATTCTGTTTCTCTCACTGAGGGAACAATTGCTCTCAGCCTCTGCTGACCCTCTGCCAGTCTCTGGTTCTATAAATATAAGACTATTTAGGAACCCTGTGTCAGAATCTCTCCATCAATCCCAGGCAATCAATTAGTTCTTTTAGGTTTTCCCTTCAAATCTATATCATCGTATTGCTGCCAAAACAAGAATGTCTTCAGACAAGTTAAATTCAGCTTTAACCAGTGTAAATAACAGATAAATCCTTCTACTTATTTAAGGAATAAACTACAATAAGGTGGCCATGTCCCACCTCACAAATCAAACAGGAAGGTAAGCACCTTCTTTTGTGCATTTTGCAATTGTTTTAGTGTTATAAATTAGAAGCCAGCTTAAAAAGATGCTACGCCCATTGGACCACTAGGAGCATGAAGTTTTTTTTCTCTGAAACTGTGCTAAACAGCTCGATTCAAAGGCTGAACTGAACTTCCAAACTGGTTTCTAATACAATTTTTTCTTTAATACACTGTTGTTTATATTCTAATACTTTAGGCCTCACTGAATTCTTTTTTGGAAGTTGCTAAAATAATAAAATGTCCTAGGTAAGCATGCAAGCACGTTTTATACATTAAGCTATCATAAACACAACAAGAAGGCTCATATTTCATTTGTTGTAAAACAAGACAAATCACCAAAGCTGAGCAAGGCTTTGGTGCTTAAAACTGCCTCTTGTTGCCACCAGCGGTGTGTGCCAACCATATCTGGAAGCACCCTGGGCTATCCCAGCGTGTAAAAAACAAAACAAAACCCCTTCCTGTGGGCTGCTCGCCCTGCACGGCTGCCACTTCTGCCCACCAGAGGGCTTCAGGTGTAGCACCTGGGCTGTTTACATTCTTTACCTGGTGTGACAGGCGTGACACAAAAGTGCTCAGAAACGTGTGCTGGATGAACACATCGACAAGAAGGCTCCCACAGGGCCCGGGCCCAACCCCTACCCCCTCACAGGCACCCCGGCACGTCTTCGCCTTCCTGCAGTTCCCTCTGCCGGATCCTCCACGCCATCCCGACCGCTGCAAGTCCAGCCGGCGGGCAGGCGCCCCGCAGGAACCTCACTGAGCCTCCCTTCATCCTCTCCCCCTGCAGCCCCACGGCCGCTCCCCTCGACCTTCCCCACAGATACATGGTCCTCTTCTGGTCTTCCCCAGCCCACGGGCTCCCTGAGGGCAGGCCTCTCGCTTATCTCTGTGTTCCCTGCTTTCTGAACTTGAAAGCCCAATTCATACCTTTCAACTCAAGGACCTGACAGAGGGGCTATAATTTGACCCAACTTGATAGAAACCATGTGTCTCTTTGGATACCATAACAGAGTTATACTAGACTTCACCTAAATGTCTCTGCTAGAGGATACCCGTTTCACGTATGCCTAGCACAACACAGCGCCTGCGCTGCATCCCTTTCTGGGCCCAGGAGCCCCGGGAAGCTCAGGTGAATTTCTGGCTGCTCTGATTTACGCAGGTCTGGGCGAACCCACAGTGGTTGTCAGCCTCAAAGCAGGACTGAATCGGGACAGACCCTCCAAAGCCACAGCCGCGCATCTGTTTACCGTTCCCAGGTGGGTCATCCTTACGGGCGACACGCTGGTCTCGGGATCCGAGGGAGCAGCGTATAGCTCACAAATCCTCTGAGACTCCACTTGGGAGAACGGAAGGTTGCACTGATGTAAGACGTTAGAGGGGCTACAAACGTGAACTGGCGGCAGGGACCCGAATCAACGGATTAAGATGTTGCTTCCCTCCTGTGGACAGTAGCCAGCTGAGCCTCGGAGAATGATCGGGAGAGGGGAGGCGCCGTGACGGCTCACACTGCAGGTTGCCACCGCGTCAGGACACCGAGGCTGCCCGCCTCGACGGCAGGCCTGAACGAACAAGTGTTTTCTTGACAAAAGCAGAACTCTTTTACGGAATGATACAGAATCTGAGCTTCAGATGGCACCCTGCGTGCCCTTGTTTCGGTTCTGGCTCGTAACAGACAAGAACGCGGACCACCAGCTGTGGCTGAGGACAAAGTAGAAATGACTTCAGAAACTTCGCTCTCTCTGTTTTTTTCTTTTGGTCACTATGGACACTAAACCAGTGTTCAGTTTCCAGTACAACTTCAACGCCTCAAAGCAGAAAACAACGCTGACGAGAACCACGAAACAGCAAGGGGCACGGAGTTGCCAGCGGCCCGGGCGGAGGCGCGGCTGGAAGGCGGCGGCAGGCGGCGGGGAGCGGGCCGCCGCGGGGCCGGGCCTGACCGCGCCAAGGCCCGGCCGCCTGGGCTGCCCTGCCGCGAGCAGGCCCGAGGCGCGGAAAGCCGCCCAAACGCAACACGCTTACAAACATAAAGTCAAAGTTAAGAGGAAAAATCACCTTCCTAAAAAAATCCGCCTGTCTGACGAGAGATCCTGAACTCTGTTGCCTCAGGAAACTAAGCAGCCTGGGCAGTGGCGAGCGCGCCCGTCCCCAGAGCCCCAAACCCAGCGCCTCGGTGGGCCTTCTGCGGGTTTCCTTCTGGAAGCAGCCAGGAAAGAAAGTCTAGCAACAACGATGCCGTGCTCGGAATTTGTAACAAGGGTTCTTCACTTAAAAATAGACATAGGATCTTTTCTCTCCATTCTTTTAGGGGCAGAGGAGGACAAATTTTATGTTCCCCTTTCCAGGGTTACAGGACCGGACGTCACGAGTGTCTCCAGCCTGGTGGCCGGCGTCCCAGCAAACGCCGGGACAGAGAAACTTTACCCCGATTCCTCCTGATGGCGAGTCCGGAACTTCAGCTCTCCAGGGTGAAAGGCTGTCCAAAGCTGGTGGATGTACACTGTGAGGTGAGACTAAAGGATATCTTTGAGTTTCAGTGGAGTCTTCGAACCAACTTTTTTGCTGTCCCAAAGCAGAAAGTCAGTTGATCTGGTTAGCTTCTAATGATAATGCTTAGAGACACCAATTAATATATACCGGTGTGTTGTAAGCACACATCCTGTGCTCACCTGGATTCATGTAACCCTGACACACCCCCCCTCCCACCTTCCAGCTCATATATAATTACAACATTGAATAAAACGACTTTAAAAAAAACCGAGGAGAAATTCACATGCCCTACAATTAACAGTTTTACAGCGCACAGTTCAGTGGCATTTAGTGCTTTTGCGGCGTTGCGCAATCGCCCCTCTCTGGCTTCAGGACTTCGTCCCCCTAGAGGATCACCCTCCCCCAGCCCCTGGCCACCACTAACCTGCTCTCTCTCTCCGTGGATTTGCCTATTCTGGAAATATAAAGCAAATAAAAAATGGGCTTTTAAGTTACATAAACTGTCTGAAATAGTATGTGGTAATTCCAAATGTAAACAAGGCATAAATAGGAGATTTGTGGCTTAAAGTGATGTTCTGAAGTTTGATTTCGCAGATCAATAAAATTTCACAAGGAATCTTAAAGACTGACATTGGCTTACCACCCTAACTGACAAATAGGAACATTCTTGAAAAAAAATCATAGAAGACATTTTAATACCAAAAAAGGACAATCTTAGAATAAAGGATAGGCCTGTAAATTGAATTAATTTAGCTGTGTGAAACCTCCACACTACATCACCTTTATGTCTGCCTGGATAGGCAGAAGCCTTGTCATAGAGTAGCACAGGCATTTGGAAATGACTGTTTCCGGGCCATCACTGTCAATACATCTGAATCTAGATAAACTAAGGAGGGTGCTCCTGGCCGAGAACTTGACCTTCCAAGAAAGGATAACTCAGGGAATGGAATGGATTGCACCCTGTAGCAAGCTGTTTGACAGCCAGGACCGACAAGGTCTAAACCTGCCTCAAGCCTCAAGAGGAAAGGGTGGCAGGCTTGAGGAGAGACACACTGGCAGCCAGGCAGCCCCACCCCCCTGGGGGGCGGACGCCAGCCTGGGGTCTGCAGAGGCGGTTCAGAGGCGGACAGTCCAAGAAACGACCATCACAAACACCAAAGCTCTACTGGGCAGGGTTCCTGCAGCTCGGCCTTTCAAACTGGGGCATGAGACCTGAGGGTGGGGGGCGGGGATGTGTGCACAAGACTGCAGGATAAACACGACACGCTTCCTGGAGTATCCGTCTTAAAAAGCAGTTAAAATCGTGTCAAACGTCTTTACACTAAACTGTGATAGTTACACACGAACACAAAATTCAAATAGCTTTCTGAGACAAAACCCAAGACTTCAAACATTTTAGGGGTTCTTACTAGAGCAGAACCGACTCATTGGAAAAGAGCCTGATGCTGGGAAAGACTGAAGGGGAGGAGAAGGGGACAACAGAGGATGAGATGGCTGAATGGCATCAAGGACTCTGTGGACATGAGTTTGAGCGAACTCTGGGAGTTGGTGATGGACAGGGAGGCCTGGCCTGCTGCAGTCCATGGAGTCACAAAGAGTCGGACATCACTGAGCAACTGAACTGAACTAGACCAGAACAGGACATGGCCCCAGACTCCCAACAAGAGCAGATTTCTCTCCGAGTCAGAGGAGCTTCCAGGCAGAGCGTGGAGTGCACTGTCCTGACCTAACCAACGCTCGCCCCAACAAGACTACTGAGAGAGGCCAGAGGAGCTGACAAACTGGCCCTAAAAACTACACGGAAATGCAAGGAACCCTGAATACAAAACAGTTTGGGAAAAGAAGAACAAAGCTGGAGGACTTCCATTTCCTGATTTTAAAACTTCCAACAGAGCTACAGGAATCAAGACTCTGGTACAGACATATAGACCAATGGAACAGAATAGAGTCCAGAAATAAATCCTCACATTTACGGTCCACTGGTTTTCCACAAGCGTGCCAAGTCCATTCAGTGGGGAAAGAACAGCCCTTTCAATAAATGGCGCTGGGAAAACTGGATAGCCACATGCCAGAGAATGAAGGTGGCCCCTTACCTAACACCACACACAAAAATTAACTCAAAGTGGATCAAAGACCAAGTGAAAGAACTAAGGCAGTACAACTTTTCGAGGAAAACACAGGAGCAAATCTCTGGATTAAGCAATGATTTCTTAAAAATGACACCCAAAACCAAAAGCAACAAGAGACACATTAGATAAACTGGATTGCATCCAAATTAAAAACTCTTCTGCTGCAAACGATAACATCAAGAAAGTGAAAAGAGAACCCAGAGACTGGGGAAAAGTGTTTGCAAAGCATGTCCATACTAAGGGATCGTGATCACAGTCACCACCGTGGACTGCTCCCTGGAGGCTGCCCACACCTCACCCACCCAGTCAGCTCCCTCCCACCCGTGACCCTTTCCTCCTTCTGCCAGGTCACCACACTCCCCTCAGTCTTCTGCAGAGGGCTCCCCTCTTGTGCCACCAGAAAGCCCAAAGCCTCATCTTCTCCAACCTCCTTCTTAAATTCCCCCGCCTGCCCTGGGAGTTTCTGAAAACCCTCTCTGCTGAAGACAATGCTGCGATTTGGGTTTCCAGCAGATCTGGCTTTGACAGCCTTGCCACCCACATGCAAGAAAGGAAGAGGGCTGACCGCACCGTGACGGCACCTGAAATACAACAAAACTGGTTCATGCGACGAAGTGAAACGCAGCGGGGAAAGGTCAGTTCAACTGGAGCCGTACAGTCTGAGTGAGGCCCTCGTTAGGAAGCGGAGGTGACTGAGAGCCTTCCTGCATCCTGGGCTCTGCAATGAGCCCGTGGACGTAAACGGGCTGGGCCAGGGCTGGCCAAGTGAACCTCTGGTCACGTCTCAAATCCAAGTCCGTGGCAGTGGCCTTTCTGCACTGTGTTCTAGCTAGTTAGCCAGGAGCACAGCACAGGAACACGGAAAGATGAGTAAACACACGTGCCCTCCACTTTAATGCTTTGTCTCCCTTTTGCTTTTTTGAATAGGAATATGTTTACAGCACACACACACACACACACAGTGACAATCTGGGCATTTCCCTACCAAAGATAACAGCTTCTCGTCTGTCTCTGAGGTTCGCTGTGGGAGTAATCGGGGCCCTCCCTTCCTGTGTGACAGCCACGGTCTGCAGCTCAGTCTCCTCGCTCCTAGCTCCCTGATGGCCTCTGCTTCTGGTACACAAAGAGATGCTGCTTACTTGACAAAAACCCTTTTCCGGCGCTTCTCTCACCACACCCGTCATAACACACTCCCCGATGTGCTGAACGAGTCACCCCTGGTCCCCGCCAGCTCCTGGGGACCACCAGTGAGCTTACCCAGGATGACTTTGGTGAGGCCTCCCCGCCCCCGCCCCACTCGGCCAGACCACTCTCTCCTCCCCGGTGCCAACCTGAAGGCGCCCAGACGTGCACCTTCAGCGCCCAGCACAGCACTGACCACCAGGGTGGTGATTTATAAGTATCTGTTCAGGGAAGGAGACAAAGCTTTAGGGGGCCAGAAGGCAGAAGGTCACAACTAAATTTTGTTCTCTATATTCCATCAAGTTTTCCTTCCCATCGAAACAAAGCTGGTGGACTAAAAGTCTGGGATCTTACTTTTAGCCTTATCTGGCACAGTGAAGGCCGGACTGCTGCTATACTACAGTGCTGAATTCAACAAGAGCACGTGCGCAGAGCTCTCAGAGCAAAGAACGAGGAAGGAAACATCTCAGAGCTTTATGAAAATCAGGGACATGAGTTCACTGGCTTTTAAAAAACTATTTTTAAAATGTAAACATCCTCTCAATTGTATACATCATCCAAAAGCAGTTGTCCTTTCTAGTGTTTCCCCTTGGACAAATGCTTATATTAAAACAGCCAGTTTTCAGATAAAGAATGTCTCTCCTCCCTACCGCCTGAAAGCTCCAAATTCTATTACAACAGAACAATATATCTTACTTTGTTCTAAATTCTAAGATCACTCATGAGGAATCTTCACCAGTCGTAAGTTTATGTTCAGCATTGAAATACTCTTGTTAGCTATGGTGAAAACAGAGCTTTGACGTAAATCTCTTGGGACGTGCGGGGCTCTTGGACCAAGAGGAAAGCAGTCCCGGAGACTGTTTCTTCAACAGGAGCTTCCAGGTAGGCTACGCTAAGGGCAAGTGGGTGCGCTTTAAGGCTCCACTCGGCTGACTCCATCCGCACCCACACCCCTCGGCACAGCCCTTACCTTCAAGACCCAGAATCTGCATCTCCCGCTCTCCTGGACGACACCATGAGACCAGCTGACCCGGCTCCAGCTGCACGCACTCTCCACCCCCGAGAAACCGCAGAGCGCGCCGCGCTGCTAGGTCCCCGTGATGAAGGGGCTGCGAGAGCGGCAGTGCACACGCCAGAGCGGTGTGGGCCGCAGTCGTGACTCAGGAAGCCCAGGAGCTCGTCCTTCTGACCTCGGGCAAGGCCGGGAACCTCTCTGCTTTGGCTTCCACAGCTGTAAAAGAGGGACTAATAAAACCTGTTTGCTGCCTCGTAGGAGAGAGGGGATGGTTAATGAACACCTGCAAGCTGCTCTGAAGATGAAAAGGTTCCTGGGCGCTAATGACAAACAACTGCAGCCTCCATCGGCCTCTGGGCAACACACGGGAGGACGAACTGCCCTGAGTAAGCCAGCCCTCCTCAACAGTTTCTCTCTAGGCCATACAGTTTCAAAAAACCCCGCAAGTGCTTGGTGTACCAGACAGGACACAGGGCCACGCACTGGGATGGCCGATGCCCGAGCGGCACCAGCCCTTGCCTCGGTTCTGCACACTCCTAACCCGTCTAAATATTTACCTGGGCGGCGTGTGTGAGTTACTATGGACGTCACAGTCAACGCGAGTAACTGGCTGATAAGTCCCTGTTTCCTGGCAGAGAACACGTTACTGAATATGCTTCTTAAATGCCCCTTTATATATATATTTTTTTCCCTTTATATTTTTTAACATGGTGTAGTGTTAAAATTATTATCCCGGTTTAGCTTACATTTCACTTCAGGGCTCTCCTCCTTTTTTAAAACAGAAGAAAGGCTCAGATAAGCAGATGATCAAGGCAACATACTAAGCAAGGCTCAGCCTGAACTAAGTGGGTGTTTGGCTTTAGAGACACATGCGAGCGCACACATGTGCCTGTACTCCCCAAAGGCGTCTTCCCACTCCAGGCAGATGGGGAGGTCTATGTTTAATTGGGCACTGACAATTGCAACGCATATCAAATTAAGTGCCAAAATGAAGATCAATACTTGAAAGTTTATATTTAACTGGTGCACAAAACTTAGAAGTGAAGAATCCAGAATTCATATCCACCGACACTGTTGTTATTTGAATAAGTCAACCCAAGGAAAGTTACACGCCTTAGAAAAGGTCAGTTTCAAGATCTGACAGCCTCATCTGAAGAATAAATGAGACAAAATAGGAAAGGAGAGTGCTTAATGGGAAGAAGCAGGCAGAGAGGAAGAAGATAAGCAAAAAGACTCGGGACTTGGCAAGTTTACCTTTGGCTTAAAGTGTAAACTTAAGTTAACCTTTGTTGAAGATGAATAATGCTTCTTCAATAAAATGTCATTTGTGACTTTATTGCAAAGAGATAATGTTTTTAAATTTATTAAAGTCATAAAAAAAAAAAACCCAAAAAACCAGTCACTCAAGTTTTCTACCAGTGTAGCATCTCTCTTAAGGATAAAAAGAGCAATCTGCTTATTCTCATCACGTGCTTCTGTCCTCAGGGACAGGAGGCTAGAATTTGAATCTCAGCTCTTTTCTTTCAATTCCCTTGAAAAACAAGTAATTTAATCAAATGCATTTAAAAATATAGCACATTCACAGACTCAGGAAGGTCTGGAGACAGCCAAGGACCCCAGTAACCCTGTAAGACACACTGTTAGGCCTCAGCCTTGAATCCTACAGCTTGACTGCGACGTGACTGGATCTAATTTAAGAAGGGGGTCCACTAAATTGGCACGCCCCCCAGTGTTTTCAACAAAAAGCAGGCAAAGGAGGGTCACCGGTGGTGTCTCAGGTAAGATGACTCCTGGGGACCAGGCCTTAAGCACAGAGAAGGGGCCACACCTCCAGGGGGGAGGTGTGGGAGAAGCCAGCCCAGCTCCAGTCCGACGGGCCTCACCACTCACTCCCTGGGCAGGTCTGCCCGCAGACGCTCCCTCTGGACCTCTGCACCACGAGCACGGAGCCTCGGTGCCACCTGCCTGTGTGCTGCAAGTGCCCGAGATCGCCCCTGGGCACGAGCCAGAAGCTCCACTCGCTGCAGCCTCCCGCCAGATGCCCACCTTGTCCCAGGGGGTTTAAACCAAATCTGCAGAGAAGCGTGGGACCGCACTTAAAGAGTTTATGCCGTGTATGTATATACAGCACGATTCAGGATACTCTCATGTTACACTTAGCTAAGAGCATCAGGAATTAGTTCACAAAGCTATCAACACAGTCAAACCTTGTCAAAGGTTTAGTTTTCCAAAGCTACTATCATGCTAGCTTTTTTGTCTTAAGAAATAAAAAAAAAAAAATCAGGGAATTCCCTGGTGGTCCAGAGGTTAGGACTGGGCACTTTCACTGCCAAGGGCCTGGGTTCAATCCCTGGTCGGAGAATCCACAAGCAGCAAAGCGCCAGGAAAAAACAGTCCACAGAAAAACAGAAAACAAAAAATACTATATGCTACCAGTCAGTAGATAAATCCACACTTACACTCTTACACTACTGAGTGTGAATAGACACACACACACACACACACACACACACACACACGTGTAAAATGATACACAGCAAACTCCAAACAATTTGCTCTGAGATGCCAGGGAAGGTAGGAGACTCATCTTGGGGATAAGGCTAGGGATAATTTTAGTTTTATTTACAATTCAAAAAAATTTTCAAAGTGGCAATATTCACATATCGATTTTTAAAAAAGATCAGAAAAAGATAAAAGGGAGCCAATTAATGCCAAAAGAGAGGGCCCAGTCCTGGGGTGACTCCACTACCCACACGCCGGGCACAGTTACTGGCTCCCACTGTGGCCTGGGAGACCTATATATACATTATTAGCTGATTAGTTAATCTGGAAATTTTTTTTTTTTTTTGAGAGAGAGGAAGAGAGAAAAGCACAGAGACTTAGTAAAAACAGGGTCCGGCAAGTCCAGCTCATGCTACAGAGCGTTCTCTTGGGCCAAGGGTTTTCAATTGTTTTTGGTGTCAGAATCAGGTCCTCTAAAAACAGTCTAGTCTGGAGGACCCTGAAGAGCATGGATCACATGGATTCTACTTACTAATACCAGATTAGAGAGGGTTTAAAACACGTACTGACTGATTCATTTAAGGTAACAGGCTCATTGCATGTTAGCTGAAATATCATGAGAATACCTGTATTAAAAAATAGCAAGAAAAATGACAGTTTTATATTTTTGCTTATCTCTTTATAAAGTCTGACTTAACAGAAGACAGGCAGACCTGCATTTCTGCTTCTATGCTGTTGTCTGATATGGTATTTTGGTTGAAGTATACAGAAAGAAGACCAGCCTTCACCACGTTTAGTTGGAAAAGGGAGGTATTACAATGACATTAAAAAAACTGTGGTTATTCTTCTTTGAGTCTATGCTAATGTTCAACAAGGGGTGGTTTCTGAAAGCTTAGCTGCAACGTGGAATCTGAAACCATACTGATGATGTTTCAGTGACATCAAACCCTGTGGTGTGTCCTGCACTTTGAATGTCTCTCCTGCCCACGAATGTTGGCAGCAACTCTGGACGTGTTGGTGTGGGGTCATGCAGCTCTTCCATCGTTCAGATCTAGAAGCCCCATTTGTCAGTATCATCAGAAGTCGTCAGCACCGGGAGCTGTCAAGCTCACGCTGACAGTTTCTCAAAATTCAAACTTTTGCTCACAAGTTCGAGTTTCATCCTGGGCAGCTAACAGTGTCAGTGTCGTTCCCTGAACTGACAGGCTTCCTTCTTTCCTTTTCGAGAATGGGCTTCTCTGGTGGCTCAGCTGGTGAGGAGTCCGCCTGCAACGCGGGAGACCTGGGTTTGATCCCTGGGTCAGGAAGATCCCCTGGAGGAGGGAAAGGCTACCCACTCCAGTATTCTGACCTGGAGAATTCCATGGACTGTATAGTCCATGGGGTCGCAAAGAGTTGGACACGACTGAGCGACTCTCACTTTCACTTCACTATCGAGAAAGCATATGTCAAATATTCAGGTCTTACTAACCCAATTTGTCTGTCTCTTGTTCTTTCAAGTAAAAATAATGTTCCTCAAAAAAGAGGCCAGTTCAGCTCGCAACTCACAGAGCCGCGCAGTATTCCTGGAGACCATCGAAGCACCGTAGGGCGCCCGCGGGCTCCATGTGAACTCTGTGTCATCCACAGAAAGTTATTAAAAGGTGTGTGAGCCAAGGCTGAGATCTAATAACACTAACCATTTCATGCTTCATCAAGGAGAGTCTTGGGTCAGACTCGTGGGACATGGTGGGGTGCGTGGTGGTCTCCAGGTGGACACCACGGCCTCCTCCGACAGGAGCTATTTTACCCATCACCGCCTTTGCACCATCAGGGCAAACGGCCACACAGTGAACGAGGCAAAAAAAAAAAAAGGCTGCTCTATTCTTGAGAAAGGGCTTCCTTGGTGGCTCAGATGGTGAAAGGGTCTGCCTGCAATACTGGAGACCACTGTGGCCTTGCAGCTCCCTTGAAAGCATCTCAGGGGCTCCAGGGGCCCACTGGCCACTGCTGTATGCAAACATGGAGGACTCCTGCAGAGCTGTGACTACAATGTTACCATTTGCCACCCCTGGAGAAGCCTGGCCTACTACCAGAAGGAGAGAAGAACAACTTCTGGTCTACACACACACACAGTGCCTCCCTGGTCCCCGCCTCTTCTTCCTCCTTGAAGTTACCAAGCTTAAAGGACCAGCAATTTAGGAAAACTGGGCTTCTTCCTTAGGAAACATTACTACGCTCATAACTTTGTAAGTTGAACTACCATAATTAGAACACATTGCTAGTGAATAACACAGCAAGCAAAAATTCAGATGAAGTTCACACACATCAATGACAAAGCAGAGACTTGAAAAAGGTCAATCACACAGGTGTTAACGACTCAAGTTCTACTAGAAATACTACAATGTTAAAACTTGAAACAGTAAGGTATAAGGTTATAGTTTGGATCTCAGTTGGCTCAAATACTGTTTTTTTTTTTTTTTGGGTGCGTGGCATGTGGATGGGCCAAAGAGTTCTTTGGTTTTTTCCCATAAGATGCTTCTTGTAGCACTTAGTTGTCTTTTACTTCATTTGAAACAATTTTGTTAAATTGTATTGTGACGGGTGTCATATCAGCATGAGTCAAAAAAACAAAACAAAACCGGAACATCAAAACTGGTGGATTGTGTAGCCATTTGTAGTACCCACTGAAGATGGAAGAAAAAAGCAACATTTTCAGCATATTATGCTTTTTTATTTCAAGAAAGGTAAAAACGCAACTGAAATGTAAAAAAAAAAGACTTGTGCAGTGTATGGAGAAGGTGCTGTGACTGATGGAATATGTCAAAAGCGGTTTGTGAAGTTTCCTGCTGGAGGTCTCTCGCTGGACAATGCTCCTTGGTCGGGCAGACCAGTTGAAGCTGACAGTGATCAAATTGAGAAATTAATTGAGAAAAATTAACACTGTATGCCATAGGAGATAGCCGACATACTCAAAATATCCAAATCAACCATTGAAAATCATTTGCACCAGCCTGGTTACGTTAACTGCTTTGATGTTTGGGTTCCAAGTAAGTAAAGTGGGCTGGGGGAACCTTGACCATCTTTCCTCACGTGACTCTGCTAAACGTCACAAAAAATGTTCTGTTTTTAACACAAATTGTGACGGGTAATGAAGAGTGGATGCTGTATAATGATGTGGAATGGAAGAGTTTGCAGAGCAAGCGAAATGAGCCACCATGAGCCACCCCAAAGGCACCGGTCTTCATCCAAAGAAAGTGATACTGTGTACACAGTGGAGCTGGAAGGGAGTCCTCTAGTATGAGTTCCTTCTGGAAAACCAAATGACTGATTCCAACAGGTATTGCTCCCAGTGAGACCAACTGAAAGCAGCAGTTGACATGAAAAGTGTCTGGAATTAGTCAACAGAAAATGCATCCTCATCTTCCATGAGGGTAACGCAACAAGACTACACGTTGCTTTGATGATCAGACGAAGATTGTGACAGCTTGGCTGGAGTTCTGATTCATCAGCCGTGTTAACCAGACATTGCACCTTTGGATGTTCTGTTCATTTCAGCCTTTACAAAATTCTCTTAATGGGAAAAACTTCAGTTCCCGGAAAGACTGTACAGGGCACCTGGAACAGTTCTCTGCTCAAAAAGATAAAAAGTTTTGGGAAGATGGAACTATGAAGTTGCCTGAAAAATGGCAGAAGGAAGTGGAACAAAATGGGCTGTTCAATAAAGTTTTTGGTAAAAATGAAAGGTTTATTTTTTAACCTTAAAATCGAAGGAACTTTCCAGCCAACCCAATAGTTCCAACCAGGGACTGAATTTGCGTCCTGTGCCTCTGAAGTGCCGGAGCCTTAACCACGGGACCACTCAGGGAAGTCCCATTCAAATACTATCCTAATTGAAAAATCCCCCCACAAAAAAGGAATTCAGGAATTCTAACATAATGGGATTTAACCATATGACAGTAAACTTTTGGAAGTCAAATTACTATCGCATCAGAAAGCAACATCTGCATTTAAAAACAATGAACTATCGTCCTATTTGGGACTAACCACAGATAAAATCGCTAACTTCTTAGGAGAATTCCTTATAAATTTTACGCTAAACTGGCTTTCTTCAAGAGAGTTAAAAATGGGGTGAGGAGAGGACTGTATTAAATGCTGATTTCCTGTTACAGGCTGGACCCCTGAGAGTGAGAAGTCTGAATGGGGGTCATCAGTACACGCCAAACGGAGCGGCTGATGATCATCCGAGGGTCGCCTGATGAGGCCATTCTGCACGCGCTCCACAAGCAAAACACGGCACACACTCCAGGGTCATCAGTGACACCGACTTCCTCCAGGTGGTGAAGCGACAAGCAAATTGCAGGAAGAGAGGCTTGGTGAACGGGGGAGGGAGAGAGAGCAGATAGAGACAGAGGAGCAGGTACAGGCAACACGGTGGCAGAAAAATAACACAAGCTGTGGTTAAGGCGCTGGGCTGTCAATCACCACCATGACCTAGAGAAGAGAGGACAACCCGGCCACCATGAACACCGCCCGTGGGCCCACAGCACTCGGCACCGTGGGAAGGGTTTCACGCATTCACTCACTTAACTAACCGTCATAAAACCCAGAGAGGCAGGTCCTTTGACACCCCCCATTTCTTTCCCATTTCTGGCAGGGAAATGAGTGAGCTTGCCTGAAATGGCTCAGCCAACCCACGGTGGGGAGCCCCATGACTTCTGAACCCTGCCTTTAACCACTGAGCACGCCGCCTGTCAAGTTCAGAGGGAACTTTGCTTTTACCTGAGAGTGTGCTTTAAACTGTTACATTTTAAAAGACCAATAAGAATGCCAATAAACATAAAAAGAAAAAAAGGTGTACACCCGGCAAAACACTGTTCGGTAAGATGGTGTGGCTGTCACGGAGCCCACCCGCGAGGCGCTGGGCTACAGGGTCTGAGCCCCAGCCCACCCGAGATGACCACGTCCCTACCTCATCATTTCACCACGGGCCACTCATTTGGTAGCAAGGGAGTAAAAGGGAAAACAGAAGAAAGGCCCAAGCTTGAATATGAAAGGCCACTGCTCACTGCTTAGGAAACAATTTCTAAGTAATTACATGTCCTTTGCACATTTTTTTTCTAAAGCAGAACATTTTAAAGACATTTCAAACATTATGAAGAAGTTTAAACCTACATGGAAGGCGAATACTTGTATTCCTTGTATATACTTGTATACCTATATACCCACTTCCCTAGATTCAACTAGGGATATGAGCATATTTGCTTTACAGTTATTTTTCTCTTTGTTGTTTGAAGTAAGGTGCAGAGATCATGATACTTCACCCGAATTTAAATACTTCCATCTGCAATTCCTAAGGATGAGGAAAGTTCCCACAAATCAGAATCCCTTTGAAACTAGTTCCATAGAAAATTCCACATCGCTCTGCTCACCTTTCCACAACAGCCACACCAATGTCTCCTGCAGGTTTGATTTTGTTTTGTCTTTAGAACAAACATCTGATGCAGAGTCATTCACTATGTTACATCTCTTGCGTTTTTCTTTTCAACTAGAAGGGTTTTTGATTTATGAATAACTCAAGGGCCTAAAACAAAACCAGATTTTTCTGGCTGTTGCAGTTTGTCCTTGCGCACGTGAGCCAATGTCTCTACAAGATTAAGCAAGACTTTTCCTTAAGTACATCAGTGAGAGAAACTAGCCCAGGCTTGGGAGTTCTCCGCATCCTTGATGGCCCTTTTCCATCTGACAGGGAAGAGGAGGTGAGGCGGGCCTCGTCTGGAAGCGGATGGGGGGAGATGGGGCAGGGGTCTGCATGCCCCTGCCTGCACTGGCCCACGCCCCAGCCTCTGGTCTGGGATGTTCTGCGTGGCCAGGACCCGAGCTGATGGAAGGGTGCCTTATCCTGTCTGACCACTTGGAAATCCAAAGCCCCCCAAAGATTGCGCTAGCTGGTTCTCCAAAAAAGGCCAAAAGGAAACACCAGAAGATGATAC